>JAQQZT010000005.1:27647360-27660869 GCA_030068275.1 Clarias platycephalus
GGGCTGGGGCGGGCCAAATAATTTCATAAAAGCGGGACCCGCGGGTTGGAAAAATACCCGACCCGCGCATCACTACAGTGTAGGGAATCTGTAAATCTCCAGCATACAAAAACTTCCTGTACAATTATGTGCTTACTACTTTGTGGCAACAGTTTGGGGAAGGCTATACATCAGTGTTCTTGGTCAGGTGTACACATTTTTGGCCATGTACTGTATATTATTTTACTTAAAGCAAGTAATCTTCGACAGATTTTATTTTCATACCTAAATTCTATTGTTCTATTTCCTCTACTGCCCATTTTTTGGCTGAATAGGATGAGTCTCAGCAATATTTTTCACGTAGCCCAACCAGATTTATATTTTTGGCTCACAAAGGAGTCTAAATGTTGTAAGAGTTTTTTTTAAACCAATTTCCATACACTGTTATATGCCTTTAGCCCCAGAACCCAGAAAAAGAGCTTACTGTTCCAAAAGAGTAGATCCTTGGGTCCTTGGTTGGTTTGAGTTTAAAGGAAATGCTTAGGCTCCTCATGCTTTATATTGCAGAGTTATTCATTGGAAAATATGTTCTTTTAATGTTGCAGAGCCTGAAGTGGCCAAGGAGAAGATTCCATTAAAGAAAGGTATCATTGAAACATCACATTTAAATTCTGTGTCAATGAATACATTCTTTATATTTTTCCCTTCTTGATTGCAGTCATGTTTCAGAAACATTGACACCAAAGTTATGTTCTTTGGAGAGTTAATTAAATATTACTATTGTAACCTTTCAGAGCCTGGAATTTCTAAAGAGAAGCCTAAACTGGAACCACTGAAAAGTACTTATAAAATGAAATCAGAGATAAAAAAAAAAAAACAGTTATTAAGGCAAACATATTTCATGTAACATATTGAAACCAACTACTTAATATGAAGTACTGAAAATATGGACTGGCTAGAAATTTAAATGGGTAACTGTACACATTAAATTAATTTGATAACATATATTTTTAAATAATAGAAATATATTTTTAATAAAAAAAAAACATAAAGTTACTATTGCTTTTGTGTGAATGTATTTATTGTTGTTGGCAAGATATTTTCCTTTTGGTTTCAATGGCATTTTAAATGTAATTTGATGCAAAGGATTCATGAAGCAATAACAACATTATTTATTTATTTATTTATTTATTTATTTATTTATTTATCAGAGCCTGAAGTTGCCAAAAAGCCTATACCAATCACAGTGAAGAAAGGTATGACCATATACCAAAGAAGCCATACAATTATACATAGATTTACTATTAGCACTAATTCACATTGTGGCACATTTCACTTACAGCACAAAACAAATTAAAATATTATGGTTACGTCAAAACATCAGAAACGATCAGACTGTTCTTCGCTTCTTAAAAAAATTCCAGTACAACTGCTTGAAGTGTGTCTACTTCGGGTGTCTGAACCTATACATGTATAATATCAGTATTAACTCTGAAGTTTGACTAAATGGTGCTAAAAAGTGATGACATGAAGGAGTTTTGAGCAATTAAAAAAGGGAAAAACTTTACATTAGTATTATAACAGGGACAGGTTACAGTAAATGTCTAAACTGGCACACACTTTGCTTATGTCTGGTTCATATATCTTAAAGATTCATTCTCATACAAAAAGTCTTAAGTGTTACATTTAAATCTACAATCTTTTACAGTAGCAAAGGAAAAGGCAAAACCTGAACCTGTTCATAAAAAAGGTAAAGTATTTGGGATTTTGTGAGTATGGTAACCTTAAACTTTGATATATAACTTAATAGCCAAGTGCTGCCTCTTTTGACGATGTTTATGAATGAAACATAAAATTTTATTATTTCAGAGGCTGAAGTTTTCAAGGACAAGGCCAAATCAGTCCCAGTGAAAGGTTTGAATGTTTACAACATGCATTTAAAGAAAAAAGCATATTCTAACAATATGAACCTGAACGGCTGTAAAGCTGAATTTGCAGAGCAGCTGAAAGCAAGGATAATATAATAGACTGCACTACAGATTATTTTTCAACATTCTTCACTACTTAATAGTTAGGATGTTAAAAATAAACGTTAGAAATGTAAAAGACATAAATAATTTTATGTCTAATGTGCAAGCTGTTAACAGTAAGAATTTGTTATAATTGCCTGAAATGGGACAAAACATGCAATTTCACCAACAAGGATTTTTTTGGCATGTTTTTATTTAATTTTATTAAATCATTAATGGTTAATGGTTCAGAGGATGAAGTAGCCAAAAAAGAAAGCTAAACCAGAGGCTGTAAAGAAAGGTATTTATGAGTTTACAACAAAAACCCTGCATTTATACAAACAAAGTATTTAGACTTAAATAATTAAGAAAAAAATTGGGAAATTGAAGCAAAGGAGGAAATAAATGAAATTTCAGAATATTTTGTCTATTCTTCTCTTTCGCTTCTTTGGTGAAGTTTTAAAAAGCTTTATGTATGGCATGAAACATTTTGGGGATGCACTGCCATAGGAAAATAATCAATGATAGGTAATCACAATGCGGCACTATGTTAAGCAAACTTAATTTTATACCAGCTCAAGAGTTTATTTATTTATGAAAATATATATATTTTTTTATTTAAATTTAAAGCATGTTTCAGAAGTGTTTTATTTACCTTAGACTACATGGATTTGATTATTTTTTTAATTAATGAAAAAATCCTATAACAAGCCATTTTGTTTTATTCCTTAAATAGGTAGTTCTTTAATTGATAATTATGTTGTGTATTTTTTCTAACTTATTTCCACATTTTTTAAATTCTGTAAAGCTGCTTTGCGACAATGACCATTGCTAAAAGAAATTAAGTTAGCTTTCTCCTGCTCAGTTAGTTTTTGCTCTCTGCTTTCATTTGTTAACTTAGCTTTTGTTCTATGCATTCATTTGCTAGTTTACTTTTTGCTCTTTACTTTCCTTATACTTGCTAGGTTGGAATTTATTGACATTACCATTCAACCTTTAAACCTTAAATGGTCTCCTATTAAAATCATTTTTATTTTTATTCTTTAAATTACTATTTTATTTTTACTCCTTAAATGTTGAATATTTATGTTTCCCCCCTTCTAATTACATTTTCAAGGAAAAGAGAAATGATTCCTATGCTTAAAATATGATCTCAAAAATAGTGTACTGGTACAAACAGGTCCACTAGAGGGCTGTGTAATTCTGGGCAGTGGCCAGTCATAATTTAAAGTTCAGTATTAGCTTTTAACATCTTGTTTTTTCATATAGCAATTGAAGCTGCAAAAGAAAAGGTGAAACCAATTCCTTCCAAGAGAGGTATTTACACTCAAGCACAATAATCCAGCCAGCCATACACTGACAGTGTTTAACACCTTAACATTTTCTAAGAAATAAATTATATTTTTTAAATTTGTGATCCAGAAGCAGAAGTAGCTTCTGTAGTGTCTTTTAGAACTTCAACTTTCAATTATAATTATTGTTGTTTTATTATTAACAAAAAACAGCAGGTCAAGTTCAAGACTTATTCTTTCCTATCTGACAGAGCGAGAAATCACTAAAGAAAAACAGATCCCGGTGGTGTATCCCAGTTCCAAAGGTACACTCGTGTGGTTTTAACTTTATGAGCGTCATTTATTAATTCATTTATTTAATCCTCTAAGATTGTGGTAAGGACTGTTCTTGTAATTTGTAGAAAATATTTAAATAAATACAACACTTATGCATCATTATACTTAAGATCATGCTGTTGTACTAAATATCAGCACAGCTGTGATGCGGTTGTTGGTTGAAGATATTACAGCTGTACTGATATTCATTACAACAGCACAACCTTGAGTGTGTATTGCTTTTATACTACAGTTCTACAAACTTTTGTTTGTTTATTTAACCAGTTGTATTGCAACATCAACATGGAGCTGGCTTTTTACAAATTTGACAAATAAAATAGTTTTTATAATAATGATTGTAAAGGAGAACATGTTAATGTTCACACTGATGTTAATCACTTATGAGTTCTTCTGAGAATTTCTGAAGTTATTAGTAATTTACACATTTATTAAAGTTATATACTTGTTATGTTGTCAGTGTGTTTCAGTTAGCAATATTTCTGCTTGGCCCCCACAGCAGCGCTGGTGCGCACTCTACTAGCCTCTCCAGTTTGAATGAATGAACCTAATACCCCAAAACAGAGAGAGGTGTCCATGTGCACCATTTAGACCTAAAATAGGAATATACAGAAAAGCACCTTTCAATTTGAAAATTGTATTAGCAAGCCTAATTAAACCACCTACTGTGCAAATAGAATTTAATAACAGTTTCTATAGCCTAAATCTAAAATATTTAAGGGAGTTAATTAAAAATTAATGGACAAGATACCTCTGATTAGAATGCCTGTGAAGAGGCAAAATGCATAAAGTTAAACATCCCAGTGCTGTTACACTCTATATCAGCACTCATAGAAAGCTTCTCATCTAATGAAATTGTTTGGTCGAAACTAACTGATACTGAATGCATACAATATGGAGTATTGGAGTGTAGTCAGATTGGACTTCAGACATGTATGTAAATTTTAATATAAATCCATTGATTGAATTTGTTAAAATATCTTGTTTATGCACACAGATATCGCCATGGAGGTGGAGCTCCTGAAAGCCATCAACCAAAAACTGTCCATTCTGGATTTGCTGAGGAAAGACATCGGTGAAATAAGAACTGATCTGGAGGTCACTCAAAACCAAATCGATCAATTAAAGATGGACAATCGAACACTCAAAGGTCTTAGTTTGTTTAAATTTTCACAAAACAACATTCTCACATATACTGTAATATATTTTAGGCAATAATATTTCTTATACTATGTGACACGTCATATCAAGTCAGGTTTCAAGTCGCACAGGTTAGTTTTGTGCTATGGCCAATAGTGAGCAGTAGTTAAAAAGTATTAATTGTAAAAAATAAATAAATAAATAAATAAAATCTAATTCTTACGGTACTTAAATGCATAAATGTTAATTAAACAAGTTTAAATGTAAAAAAAATATATATATATTAATTGTACATTTTCTGAAACTAATTGGTTGACACCTTCCTGATCCTTTAACAGAATTTAAAAAGTTGTAATTTTAAACATTGTTTTAAGGCACTTTAGTGAACACTATCCAAACCTGTTACTCTCGCTGTGATAAAAAAAAAAAAAATTTAATAAAAAAAAAAATATTTTTTTTTCTTTTTGCTATAATATGACTTTGCTGGTGAAGTTATTTCTAGGTGTAGCAGGGAAATCCTAGTGTCAATGTAAAAGGCATGTAAAAAATATAAAATAATAGATAAAAATTGGATTTTTATGGATTTTTCCAAGTTGCTCCTTGTAAACAAACTCACACGGGTCATATCTCAGGAACCGGACATGACACAGAAACAAACTTGGGATCAAAATGGAGCTTATTGAGGCAGGAATCGGAAACTATGGATAACTCAAATGCGACATAATACCTGATTTGCGAGATGTGTCATATATTATAAATGATAAATAAAATATAAATACATAAATATTAAAATACTTGAAGGAATGAGTTTGAAGGAATAGAAAATACAACCCGGTAGTGATATTAGTCAGTTCAAATCTCACCAAATTTGCTGAACAGATACACTCTATACCATAGATATAGATTTATACCACAGCAACACATACTGTAACCTACCATGTCACTGTCACTGCTGATCTACAACACACCTTATTTCTGAACAGTGGTAGTGGCGACGTGCTGTCCTTTATTTATAACGGATTAAACAAAGCTTGTATACATCCTACAGGCAGTGACTATGTATTTGTAATTTGTACTTGTATAGCTAACGTCTAATCAAGGGTAGATGTGTTAGTAGTATGTGTTATTAAATGCTGTTATTTTTGTGACAACAGGTACATTCAAGGAGAAAGCAAAACCTGCAGTGATAAAGAAAGGTTTGTATTGAAAAAAAACTGACACACTTGAGATGGAGAAATAAAAAAGAATTAATTAAACAAAAAGACACATACTACGGATTTTAATCCCTTTAAAGCATAATTTCTTATCAATTATTACATATTATCATTCCTTTAGTAAAAGGACGATTAAAAAAAAATCTATTTATTGTTTATATATTTATATGTTTATATATTTATCACTTAATGTTATATGTTATGTTAATGTAATAAGAGAGAAAGTTATGTTTTGTATTTGTGTTACTATAAATGGATAAGATTATTTTGTGTCGTTGTATTTCACTTAAAATTCCTTACTTATCAATTACTGAAGTATGAACTAAAAATGTAAAAGAGTAGTGAACTGTAACATAATATCATGCCAATTCATGGATTAATCATTGTTTTAACGTGTGTCCTAATAATAATGTAATAATACATCTACATGTTAATGTACGTTCACCATGTGATTGGCTGATTACAGTAGATATTTGCATTAACAAACAGTTGAACAGGTGTACCTAATGAAGTGGCTAGTGAGAGTACATCTTACTTTAAGTACATCTTTCTCTTTAAAAGTAGAGAGAATCTGCCATGCAGCTTAGAGATCTGTGCATTCTCTACTATAACTAATCTGTGTTTTCCTGACAGGACCTGGACCCTTGAAAGAGAAGCTTAAAATATCTACTGTGGTTAAAAGTAACCTCTCTGATCTTAAAAATACAATCAACATACAACCCTGTATTCAGTGTCTTTCAACTTTATCAACTGATGTTTGTGAATTGTTTTGCCTTTTTACAGGACGCGAGGCTCTGAGAAACATCACTAAAGCAGCCACTGTGAAGAAAGGTACAGAAAATGAAATACAATTAGACATTCTGATGAAGTTTAGATAATAAAACTGATTTTAGTTTCTCTCCTTACAGAGCGGGTGCTCAGGAACATCACAAGACCAGCATTTGGAAAGAAAGGTAGCGGTTTTGATTTGGAAAAGTTAAAAGTTAAGATTCAGTTAATGAATACAGTAATCATTGAAGCTTAATTTTTATTAATTAGAAGAAGCCACACACTGGTAGATTTAAGTAATAAAGATAATATAGGATGGAGCGATATAGACGCGGAGTGAGTGAGTAACTTAGAAGCTAATATCTGAGCTGATTAATATGAACATCACCAATTGTGTGTGTGCAATAAATATAAAAGCATTATATAAAAATACTCCAAGAATGGCAATGAGTAGATCTGGGAAGGGAGTACTACGTACCTTTAGAATATATTTTAATTTCTTGCCAATTTCTCACATTGAATTTAACTTTAATTTCAAAACAACTGTAAATTATAGTCTTGCTAAACAAAGCTTGTTCGTTCGAGCTGTTTTGAGACCACAACCGAGCCCACAAATGCTGATGCACCAGATGCTGGAGTATCCCAAAGTTTTATTGTTACAGCTGCAGCAATTTCCAGCTGTGCAAACATGGCAAATAAACAAGATAATGTGGAAAACCACAAGTGAATAAAAATAATGATTGCCCTTTGTCTTCCTTGTGACCAAAGAATGAATAGTTTTAAGACTAATATTAATAAATAATCACAATTTTTCTCTCAAATCAAAACTCTTCTTTGCCACTAACCTCTTTTTCCTTTAGAAGAACAAGCTCCAAAAGAAAGGGTCAGACTTGAACATAAAAGAAAAGGTACAACTTTATCCAGTATTTCTATATAACGGTCATGTTGAAAAAATATTTAAATTTAACTTTCTTCCTAATTTGGGTAATTCTACCCGCATCCAATTTTCATTTAGGATGTATAAGAATTAATATTTATTCCAATCTTTTTCCTTATAAAAGAAATTCCAAAAGAGAAAATCACCCCAGTGGAGAAACTTCCAGAAAAAGGTACAGTGTTTTGTCTGTATTTTATTTCAGTGGCAACATACAGTATGACAGTTCAATAATAATAATAATAATAATAATAATAATAATAGATGGTTAATGGCTTCTAATAGAACTTGTCTTTTTTTTATTGTAGAAAAACCCACTGAGGTGACATTGCCTAAGGAGAAGGAAACAAAAGGTAAATCATATCAAGGTTTAGTTATTGAGTGAAATTTTATTCAATTCTTGAATTCAATTCAATTCTGTTTTATTAAGGCTACTAATCACTAATTTGTTCCATTCATAAATATAGATGAGCCTGAGGTGACCAAGGCTCCTGAACCAGCAGAAGAGGGTAATACTTTATTTATTTATTTATTTATTTATTTATTTTTCTATGCCATTATCAATTGGTCTAGTCACACTTGCAGTCTAAACTTTACCAGTTCTAATAGCTGTTGCGATTTAAATCATATCAATACCATCTAGAATTTTATAGTGAGTTTATAATAGAATTAATGCTGAGAAGTAACAAAGTTCCTGCACCGATCAGCCGGAACTTTAAACACATTAACATTTAATCCACCCAGGTTTTGGGTTTCCTGTTTTACAATCTAAACGTAAGCATTTATGATGTCTAACATACCATAACCATGACTTTGCTACACCACATGTGGGTAGGACAGGTATAAAACAAACTATTCCACCAGTGCAGACAGTCCAGGGTTACAGAAATGAATGGTAGGTCACTATGAAAGCACAGATTGGTTACTGCACAACAGAGATTGATTGTTACCTGGACAATGATCCTGCCCCGTGTTTAATTGCGTAGACTGCAGTACTTGCATTATACAGGGTAGCAATCTTAGCCACTGCTAAGCTACCAAAGTAATGAAAGAGGCTAACAATGCTACCTGCAATATATTGTCATTTTAAACACAGTTGAAGTTGATGCTGATAACATGAATGTCCAAGTCTAGTACAAATTGAAAGTGACAAGATTTTACATGAAGTAAACAAATTGCAGGTAACCTTGTTAGCCTCTTTCATTACTTTGGTAGCATATAGCTAGCCAGTGGCTGAGATTGCTACCCTAATGTAAGTACTGTAGTGTACGAAATTAAACACTGGCCCAAGTAACGACCAATCTCTGTTTTGCAGTAACTCCGTTGGATAGATCTCCATAAATATTAGTTTCTTTGTACAATTTTAAGCATCTATTTAATTTCAAATCATATGTCTAAGGTAACGAATAAAGAGGGGATATAGCTCTTATCATCTCCTGGTAAAGTTCCTGAAATGATACTTTTTTTCACCCCGGAGGTCTGCTAAACATTGTGAATACCTTTACATATGGAAGTTACCTGCTCAATAATTTCTTTAACTTAAAAGAAACATTCTCACAAAAATTGTTTTTTTTAAAAACCCTCAATGTTTTCTCCTTCTTCAGAAGAAGTTCCCTACTTCCAGTGTTTCTACGTGGATGAATATGACATCCAGTATCCGTTCTTCCCCTTCTCACCACCTATCTTATGAGGGTCACCTGCAACAACTTGGAGTCGGATGTCGACATCTGTGACACATAACCTTCAAAGGTTACTGATACATGGTTGGTCCTCAATGTCTCAAAATTGAGAAGGTCGAGGGCAATTACTGTTTATTGAGCTGGATGAGCTTTCAAAAACAGGACACTACAGGCAATTCCATTTAATGTGTATTTGTTATGAGATATTGTTATGTTGCAATAGATACAGGTAGGTTAAGTTGTATCAGTAAACTGCGTAAAGTCGCATCCTACAGAAGCACTTTAAGCTGAACAGCGTTGTGCTTCCTGTTTCGTGTTTTTTTTTTTAAATATACAGTGAATGTAAAGCCTTAAAAGGAATTTCAGAACTGTGTGTCCATGAAAGCTCTGACAGACGACTGTGACAGAAAAAGCACCCGTCTGCTCTCTGAAAACTTTGCAGACGAGGTTTTAACAGCATATCTACTATACGTACATTGGTACTGATGCCTCATTTTGATCGAGTGCTGATTCAGAGCATTCCACTATGTTCAATCAAAATGATGGATGAAATGTATTTCCTATGATGATGTAACAAAAACTTCACAGCAATAAATGTTAAAGCAGCTACTGAAGGTCTATCTTAAGGATAGATATATCGACTGTGAAGTATGTTGGACATATTTCTCTTTCTATCTTCGATTCGATACTTTTCAGTACTGTACATATACACTGAACTATTCACAACAGTGACAACAGTTTCAGTGATTGTACAGGATTGTCTGTAAAGTTGTTGGTGTTTAAATTCTATAAATATTGACTTTCTGAAACTAATCTTTGTAGCTGGATTTGATGTTTTTATGTAATCAAAGCTACAAGCACTAATCTCATCACCCTACTGACAAATGTACAACTCTATATAAAGATGTGCGATTATGGGACCTTGACATTAGTTTTTTCCTTCATCTTTTAAGGAAGGAATGAAGGAATTTAAAAAATGAATTCATAAGATCATCCAGTGCCATGATTATTGATTGATTGATTGATTGATTGATTGATTGATTGATTGATTGATTGATTGATTGATTGATTGATTGATTGACAAAACAGCAAAAATATGGCAAATAATGTTTACACAAATATTAAAATATTACATGTTAGAAGAATGAAAGCTGATAAGTGATTGCACATCATGACATTGATTTTAAGGAATAGAATACGGCAAAGTGTACTGTTACAAAAAAAACAATAGTTGCAGTCCATACTATGAATTTGATTACTTTCGTACAACACCATGCCCCTAAAGTTGTATTAATTTTATATGACAGAATGTTACCAAGAATCTTTTTTTATTCATTAACAGCATTTAAATATTTTTTTTAAATTTGCAGTAACATTTAACCTTCTGAAATGACCATGAAACATTAGTTCGTGTTAATACTTATATTATACAGCAGCAGCTATAAATAAAATAAAAAAGTCCTCCCACCTTGAGGACTTTCCTGTGGTGGAAAACCACAAGGTTAAGATGCAATTTTACCTCTGATTTGTCACTTTAGAAATAAAAACGCATTAGAATGAGGTGTGTTGATGTAAACCCGGCTTGCAGTTACATAGTATTACAGTCTGAACTGCTACCATGGAAAATTCATCAACACCTTCTGACCAATCAGAACTGAGAACTCGACAGCACTATGGTGTATAGAACATCACCACCTCCAGCCTCTACTGTTGGCTTTCTGGTTAAAACATACAGTAGTAAAGGCTAATATCGTCTTGTGCACAGGGTTTAATACTTACAGGTATAAGCTTGGTTCTAAGCTGTCCTTTTGTATTTGTATCATTTTGCACAAAAGAACGACCGACGACACTTTAACTGACCAAAAATACAATCCTTACTGACTTAACTGCATGAATTATTTTCAGCATTTTGGGCCAATTTTCCATGTATATTTTTCTGTCAATGAATATTGGTGTTGATAACCAATATTTAGATCATAATTTGGCCGAAAACTGAAGAAGACATCGTGTGTTAAGCCTAAAACGAGTCAGTGTGTTGTGAATATGGTCTAATTTTAAAGCAATTTTGTTTAGTTTTTTTGAACAATCACAGACTATTTTTAACAAATCGTATGTTTACATCATTACAACTCACAGATTTTACACTAGAGGTAAGGACTGTTGAGAGTAATGTTGTGAAGATTCAAGAATTTAGCAGATTATGAAACGTCTGTAAAATAGAGTATATCATGTAGATAATGACTGATTATGATCTTGGGATGTTATCGAACAACAAAAGATGTTAATAACGAACTCTAATGTTTTGGGAAACAATGACAACAGCGGAGATAAAAGATAAGATTCATATTTCTTTTTTTTTTTTTTTAAAGATATGTCTTGGTATAATTGTATTTTAAAATACAGTAAATTTTCATTATGTTAGTCTTATCTAAGTTAATGTACAGAGTGTTTGATTTAGATGAAAGCAATTTCAGATGAATATAGCTTTAGGTTTCTTAAAACATTTTATCTTGATTTAAAAATATGAGAAACACATATCATAGTGTAACAGATAATGAGTTGTAAAATGGTGAATATTTTTGGTGCATAGTTTTTAATAACTTCATAAACAGAAACTGGTGTAAAGCGAGCCATGTTTTGGGAAACTTTACCCCAGTTTGGAGGTTTGCGGAACTCCGGGACAGCGGATGAAAAATAGCCGTCTGGCTAATTCTGTTATATTTACAGATATTTGAATGAATGTACGATGTCCCTGTCAAATAAACTAACAAATAAATAAAATATAACTTTCTGTTATATGAAACAAGTTTGATATATACAACCTTATGCCTGTTTTGTAAGCTGGTGGTTGTTTCATGGAACATTTAAGTCTAAGAAGGGCCATAATGTGTTGTATAGAGAGGATATAATGTACGTTGCATGATTAGGGCGTGGTGTTCATCACCAGCTTGGTTTAAATTGTTCAAATTCTCTAATGATACTGTTTGCCATATTACAAGTGGCTTTTGCATTTCTACTTCTTTATTGTTTAAATTCTCACGAGAAATGCATGAGGTGTGTTTTCTGCTTTGTGTAAAACTGCAGGTTAGTACTGATCTAAATTCCTTGCTAATGAAATGAACTAGTATGGCAGTTTCCTCTTTCTCTGCTTTTGGATTTTTTTTGTGCCCAGTGGTTGTCAAAATGGCATCCAGGGAGCTCCAAAAGGGGATAAATTTACAGTTTTTGCTCAACATCTACTGTCAATAATAAATATTCATGAATTCTCTGATACTGTATATATCCGAGTCTTGATTTCTATAAATGCAAAACAATACATTTTAAAATCCACATTCAGTCATATTTACTGTATAGAATTATGCTTAAATAATGCTTAATTAATTATTCGGATTTATGTAAGGTTAATGCAATACAGTTTCAATATATTTCAAGTATATTTTTATTCTTTAATGATTTGTATCAAATTATAAAATTCAACAAAGCACATCCAGAAAATTCACTTACTTATATTGTCTGCAAATATAAATAATAAGTTAAAATAAAGAAATAAAACTTTTCACAGCATCTTGCTATAGTTGCTAAGATTATATATAATATTTCATATTGTGTTACAATAAGATCTCAATTTGTAAACTCAATCAGGTGAAGCTAATCACCTTCTCATTGGCACACAAAGACATTTTGATTAGCTCGGAATGAAACTCTGGGGCATTTCATTGGCTGCTAGTGCAAATTAAGCAAACAATCAACTACTATATGGGTGGCAAGATGAGTGGACATCACCTCAGGTCAGTGCACATCTAACTTTATTCAGCAAAGCAATTACTAAAAGCAGTCACACTATGAAATGCCACCAAATATATCACAGATCATTCATAACACTAAATATATACTGTACTGCACAGTTTCACAGGCATGTTTTATTATTCTGTTTTGTGTGAAATCATTAAAAGATAATATTTCTATATCTATATATCTACACACTCCTAACGTGAAATTATTTAGCATAGGCTTGACTCTTAATTGGGAGTGTGTAATGTCCTGATGTTTGTCAAATTGAAATAAATAAATACATAAATGAGAAGCAGGCTCGATTCCCGTCTCTGTGTGCATGGAGTTTGCATGTTCTCCCTGTGCTTGGTGGGTTTCCTCCGGGTACTC
>JAQQZT010000005.1:27660969-27673698 GCA_030068275.1 Clarias platycephalus
GTCTCCTGGGATAGGCTCCAGGTCCCCTGCGACCCTGAATATAGGATAAAGCGGTATAGAAAATGAATGAATGAATAAATGAGAAGAAAATGTCAAAGCCATTAGGGTCATAATTTGCCACTAGTTCAATAAGGTATAGCTTTTTATTTATAATAATACATACTTGCTATATGCAACTTCTACAAATATCTTACAAGAGACTTGTAGAGAAACTAACTTTGTAACAGACCTGTTTTACCAGCAGGTGGCGACATTACACAGCACTTATATATTACACGCACAAAAGCATGTTTTCTGAATTAGAAATAATAAAATGTATTTACAATTGTAAATAAAATAAAAGATTAAATGAATATTGTTTTGATGCACTGATTATTATTTGTTTCTCGAAAATAAATATAGAAAACATGAAAAAAAAAAAAACTGTTTACAGATGTATTTAATCCAGTGAATTGGTATGCGTAACAGGATGCTTAATGAGGCGAAAGATTAGCATGCTAAGCACTTTCACACATCTTAGTGAAAAACTCCGGCAGCAGCGATAACTGACTGAAACTAAGTTGATACAGTTTCACATCTAACTTTTATTAAAGCTTGTAAAATGCCATGTTTCTGGACATAAAACCTCTGAACTCAGTCAAACATTTTGTCTCTGTTGCATCGTTCTCCACCATTTTGTTTTCACAAATGTGTCTTTTGGTCAAAATGAAGTGACTATAACTACAGACTATAAGTTTTACAGGTCAAGCGCTTCAGTTAACGGACTTAAAACATAAAATCAGATTGAGGAGAGAAAATGTGATCTCAGTGACTTTCACCATGATGTGACTGTTGATGATAGTTTGAGTATTTCAGATGGAAACACCTTATAGTTATGACAAATGAAAAGAAAAATGACCAGCCAGGTTTACAGTGACCCGAAGGGTACAGAAACCGCTTTCTACATCCGTGGTGAGCAGAAAGGCATCTCAGGATCGACGCACAATAGCAGCAAAGCATATCAGGTTCCATTCCTGTTGACTAAAAACAGATATTTGAGGCTTTAATTGACAGAGACACACCAAAACTTAACAATTTCCCCCCTCAGGCTTCACCATTTGGGGAAAGTAAAAAAAAAAAAAAAAAACCTTTGACAATCATATTCCAGGAGGTATTTTTTATTTAAAAAAAAAAAAAAAAAAGCTGATAATTATATATAGAATTACACATAGATTAAATTACACCAGATTGTGCAACTGCTGCATGCAAGGTAAGGTTCAATTAAAGTAAAATTTCTACATATAAAAAAAGAGCAAAAATATGACTAAAGAGGTTTTTTTTTTTTTTTTTTTTTACTTTAAACTGCATCAGGTTTCTCATAGGCATTTCTGCAAATGGTTTTATTTGTTTGTTTGTTTGCTTGCTTGTTTGTAATAATCCATGGTTTTATCATTGACAGTAAATTTTAATAACACTGTGCCACAATATCTTCATCTCTAACCTCATTATTAGCATCATCAATCACCGCAGGCTTGGGTGTAATAATAAGTGTCACTACACTAAAGCCTTTCCCATTGCAGAGACACATTCTGGTGCTGGAACGACAGACCGACTACAATCTGTCCATTGTCAGCCCCAAATAGTTTTCCTTCCCTGTTAGTAGTTCCCATGGCGAACACGGAGTAGCTCTAGGCTTTCCCAGACCTCCACTGACTCTATTCTTTTCAGGAAGAATAAAAGGGGCTCGTTTCTTTCATGCCACTTGGCGAGAGCATCATCTGACAGTGATGTCATGCTCACACTCGAAGATTATTGGCTGCAGGAGAACGGACTACTCTCGGTCCATGCAGAGGAGGCGAAATCGGCTTAAAGTTAGAGCAGCGGGATGCAAAGAGGGAAGGGGGGAAAAAAAAAAGACAGATCACAAAGAATTTCTAATGGCCTCAACAGAAGCTTAAAGAAGTTGAGAAACTTTGTTAGATGTTTGGTAATAGTTGGTTTTATTGTATACTTGTGATATTCAGCACATAATATTATCATAAACACTTTAACACTATTCACTTTTATTTGTAAAGCCACAATGTCTTTCCAGAAAGGAAAATTATGGATTAAAAAAGATAATAATAATAAAATAACCTGGTCAATATGTTCCTTATGAGAAAGATGGAGGTGATGGTGGCAATGGAAAACCTCCTGAGATGACATAAGGAAAAACCTTAGGCAGGAACCAGACTCAAAAGGGAACACATCCTAATTTAGATGATGCCAGATATAACCATAAATACCAGAAATAAATCCCTTCAATATAAGTCCACCATAAAGGTTTCTTCTTCTGCAACATAGTTTGCTATCACATTCAAAGTGTGAATGAATTTTAAGAAAATAGGGTTAAGCAGTTCCTACTGAGCATTGCCATGAGGAGAGAGAAATGCACAGTATTTGTGGCCCAGCTGACAGACATTCAGTTCACATCAGCCCACTAGCAAGCAATCTAAATAATAAAGATGAAATGAGCGCTCGTTCGGCGGAGCTTCAAAAGCATGCCATTGTGTTGTAACCAATCATGTTCTAGCTAATCCTACTGACAAGTCCATATTAAGAGTAACAGATGGATCATTTAAAGTGCATAATTATGGGTATTAAGCTACTATGCCGTAGCTGCCGACCTACATTCGATCCGAAAGCAGAAAACCGTGCCGATTAGCTTCCAGTCCAATTACAGTGCTTTTGTGACTGAATTAGCAGCCTGCTGTGAGATAATGGCATATTACATAGAGGTACATTCCATAGTGCATGGAGTAACAGGTTTTAGAAAAAAGAAAACAGCTAAACACTTTGTTGGATTACTATTAAGATCTGATATTACCTGGCACAATTTTGGACAAATTCTGGATCGGTATTCATCTGTAAAGATGTCTTCTCTTACTTAGATATATAAAATTAAAATATTAAAACCTTAATAGGAAAACTATTTATTGCACTGTACTGTTTTTCTCCACTACATTATCCAAAAGTCACACAATAATTCATTGAATTGCACCCAAACATTTTTAATGTTGTCTCTACAATATAATGTCTAGTTCATGTGTAAAAATGTTTCCTCATGCTCACAGAGCCACTATTTCACACTCTTAGTCCTGCAATGTGGCCCTACTGTACCATCAGGGAAGAAAACCTTGATAGATGTGATAACCTGGTCATTCAGTACATTCAGGTGGTCAGCTGACTTCATGTTATTGCCACATAACGTTGCTGACTCTAGACCTGAGCAACTGAAGCAACCCCAGATCATAACACTGTCTCCAGAGGCTTGTACAGTGGACACTATGCATGATGGATGCATCGCCTCATGCGCTTCCCTTCTTACCCTGACACGCCCATCGCTCGGGAATCTGGACTCATCAAACAACATGACAATGTCTTGGGTTTTCTTATGGACACACAGCTGTTTAGTCACCAAGCGTTTAAGTGATCTCTGATGATGGTCATTGTGATTTTTCTACACTAGGATTTCAGATTTTTATAATATGCTGGACAGTTTCTAACCCAATGCCAGTCATTTCCTTTATTCCTTTATTTTTTTAAGAGCATTTCAAATGATGTGCGATTATGTCATCCAAAGCTTTTTCGATTTATTACATATGCAAATTTATGTATATTTACTTATAGAAGGTTTCACTTGCATAAATAATGTACTTTAAAAAAAAAAAAAAGTTTCTAAGATGAACAGTAACAGAATTTGTTAGAACTTCAGTAAGTTTCAAAAATTGATTCTGATATCCATTGTTTGTTTATCAATTTTTTTTGTTCATTCAGAAATGTACTGTATATCCAAAGCCTGACCCACACTCGCCAAATCAATTGAATCACCCTCCTATATAATAACACCAGGAAGATTATGTGATTACTTCCAAACCAAGATGAGTTGCCTCATGTCAGGCAAAAGGTTACTACAGGTCATTCTCCTTGAACTGAATGCACACCATAAGCACAAACCCAGTTTATATTCACAGATGTCAAGTGAAGACGTATTAAACAGAGCCCAGATTGTCCTCTCCCAGACTGCCCTTTTCAGCGCTCTCAATAGTTGATAAAGTTGGCTAACACTAAATGGTCATGGAAGGTTTTTTTTAAAATTAGTTGCCAGTGTGTGAAAGAAAAGCCTAAGTCCAGAATTTAGCCTGGTTTCAAAGCATGATTGAAGCACTGGAACACAAATGCAAATTTTGTTGCCAGAGTAAAAAAAAATACATAGAAAGAAAATAAAAAAGAAGGGGAAAAACACCCAAAGAAAGTGACACATGCAAAATTGCAAATAGAAACAGGGAAACATTTTGTTTAGCACACAATTTGTAAAAAAAAAAAAATAATAAAAAAAATACTTATTGAATGTAATAGGAGTGTTTTGGGTCACTTTAAATGAAGATACATACAGCTGAACAGCTACACTCAGTGGCCACTTTAATAGGAACCCCTGTTTCTCCATTCATGCAATCTGCCAGTTTACTAATCATTTAGCAGCATAAGTGTCAAAATTAAATAAGAAATATAATCTCAGTCATTCTGCAAGATGGGCTGGTTAATATGCTGATCTCCTGGGATTTTCACGCGCAATAGTGTTTAGAGTTTGCACGTAATGGTGCGGCGCACAAAAAACTGTCAGTAAGCAACAATTCTGGTTTATGGAAATGCCTCGTTTTCTCAGATGAGAATGGACAGACTGGTTCAAGCTGATAGAAAGGCTACAGTAACTCAGATAACCACTCTTTACAACCGTGGTGGACAGAAAAGCAGCTCAGAATGCACAAAATGTTAAAACACAAGACGGATGGTTCACGTGACTTTCTTTTCATTCTTTCCATGTTCAGTTTGTGAAGCTGTGAATTGCTAAAATAAGGCAGTGGCGATTTTGTCTTCATGCCTTTGTACCAAACACATATTGTGCTAAACACAATAAACTTTAAATTAAGTTTTCAAGATGTAGCCTTTCATCTTTGATTCAAGGGGTTGAACAAACATAGAACTTAATCATTTAGGAATTAAATGGCTCAAAAGTAATCGGACACCTGGCTGATAAGCAGTTTCATGGCTACTTGTCGTTAGTAGCCGTCTAGAGGGATTTTCAATACGCAGTCAAGTGAAGGAGGCTGAACAAAAAAAAAAACAAAGCAAACACAGACCTATCAGAGAGATAGAAGAAACTTTTGGCAAGGACAGATCAACAGGATGGTACATTTTTGAACGCAAGGAATTTTTAAAAGCAAGCCTTGAAGGATACGGAACACAATTAAAGGACGGGTCCATGATGCAAAAATGTGTCCCATCATGTGTCGGATATACTGGTGGCAGCATTATGGATGAGACGTGTACTGGAGCTGGGTCTCTGGTGTTTATTGATGATGTGACTGCTGAAAGAAGTAGCAGGATGAATTCTGAAGAGCTTTAGTTTCTGCTCAGATTTGGTAAAATACTGCAAAACTGATAGGACAGTGTTTTCTCATGCATATGGATAATGACTCGAAACAAAATGGAATGTTCTTAAAGGCCCGAGTCAGTCATCTGACCTCAACCCAACTGAGCATGCTTTTCAAATTAGCTGAAGACTTTTCCTTGAATGAAAACTGAAAGTCTACACATCCACCCAAATATTTCAGTCCCTTGTGGTGATATAAAGGCTGCAATGTACGACTCATGTGAAAGAACGTTTCAAGCATTACTGTATGAGATAAAGTATTTTAAACGTATTCACTCATCAGGACAAAAATATTTGCATTAATAGTTACTTTGAATATTATTGATCGTAATCAAGCAGATTATTGTAAAGAACTTTTTTCAAATGTTTTTGAATACCTTTACTTTACTTTTTTTGCATTTGTACATGTTGTGTTAGTGGAACAAAATGGCAGCCCAGCTACTGAATCAAAGTGTACAGACGCATTGGGGGCAGTAATGAAACACTTTTTTGATACTGCTATTATAAATTCTTGCAGCCAGTATCAAGCAATACTGATACTTAATACTGATTGGTGCATCCCTAATTGTTTTCATGTGTGTGGTCATAATGCACAAAAGCTGCATTCAGTTTTTTTTTTAAAGATAGTACAGTAGTTATATGTGTCAAAACCATTAAAACATATTACTAATTTAAGTAATTCGAATTCCATTACCTTTACATTCCATATTCTCTGTACAGTATATCAGTAGTGTATGTTCATAAGTAGTTAAATTTCATGTGTCAGTACAGTAATTAATAATATGGAACCTGATGTGACTTTGCAGCTGAGCGAGACTTAACACACTGTAGTGTTGTTTTTGTCAAAAACAAGAAAGATACAGAGACTCAGGATTTTGTCAAGCTTGTATTTGAGTCAGTTTTGTACACATTTTGAATGATCAGGACTCTCAGGATCACGCACAAGTTTCATATAAAAAAGCAGTTAAAAAAAAAAAAAAGTGCCCCATGACTTAAACTGGGACAGTCTAGGTTTATACTGAGAAGGAATAATGCTGCTCGGGCATTGTCAAGTTGCCAGGAGTAGACTGAAGCATCCTTGTGTTGGATTGTTATGCCTTTTCGTACGTGCGAACAGCCTGGATACCTTCAAAGGTCAAAGTCTGTGAAGGACAAATAAAAGGTGAGTGATGCTGTTATTAGAGGTCTCGTATGGAGTAAATTCTGTACACCAGCCAGGTAAACTACTTACCTTTATAACGCTCATGACACTTATGACTAGAAATTTCATACACTTAAGTTATATACAATGTTATACTGTACTATGTAATAAGGGGGCTGTACATAAAGTAATGCAGATGTGGACATAACCCCTCATCCCTCATAAACCACGCATTTGCACCATCGTTGAACCCAACCCACGAATATTTTCTTTGAAAATCGTCTCGTAGAATTTGTTTAAACTTCATCCTCCGTCTGCGCACGTTGCTCTTGTCAGTGGTGTCATCTCCATTAACATTCTGTAGCGCACTGGGAGACAATCGACTGCGACGATTTTCAAGAGAATTCGAGAGCTGGGTTCAACGATGGTGCAAATGCGTGATTTGTGATGAAGAGTATGTTGAGTAGTACCTCGTATAAAGGGAAGAGTTACGCAACCAAGATGTGCAATTTAAGCCACTTATTACAGTTAATAAAAAAAAAAGAGTTATCCTCATTTTTGCATTATTTTCGGGACGGCCCTCGCACCTTATTGTGGTAGACTATAACATACTACAAAGTAGATATAAATGTATATATAAACAGATAAAGAGATAGAAATTGGTACAGAAACAAATAAGAATAAAAGAGGATACACAGAATATTTTTCTTTAAGGAATTTTGCATGAAACATTCAGAAGTTGTATGGTTTAAACGACACTATAAAATATTGTGTGCATTTATCGTGTTATATTTATTCACCTGCCTGGTGAGGAACGAACGAAAATCGAGTAAAAATAAGAGCAATTATGAATGATGTAGCTGCGGTTGTTCTGACATTTCTAATTACCAGGATTCCTTCCCGGTATTTTCCAAGGGACAATATTAGTATTTATATTTAATCTTTTTTTTTTTTCATATTTAGGCCACACCCTCTTTGGGTTTATCACTGAATACAGATAGAGAGATTTGCAGGACATTTAAATGACATTTACAGTTACAGATACAGATCCACCCCGATTCCCATACTGTACATATTCCACAATTCAAATACACTATGTACAGTATACACTACACTATCGCGTGAATATTATAATTTCAGCATCTTCGTCTTGATAAATTAGTAAATCCCAACATCTAAAATATAATTCTAAACTATAACTCTGCAGTTTATCCTAGTAATGTGGTACTTGTTTAAGTAATTACGTTCATATTTATTGTTGTAATGTTGCAGCAGAGCACGCAAGTCAGAGACTCGATGCATAGACTGTCCTTGATGCAAAAAAACTTGAACTTTAACTTCTTGCTATCTGTATATGATGCAAATATAGAAACTTGTATAAAACTTTAAGAATCTATACATGAACAGTAAGAGCTAGAAAATTATATCTGGTTATGCTTCATGATGATATCATACAGTATATCCACATCATATGTATGAATTGTAAAATGATTATGAAAGTATACAATTTATTCATATCAATTAAAGATTTTTTTTGTTCGTTTGTTTCTTTTTACCATGATCATTTTGTCATCCTTTATTTCTCTGACGAACTTGGTTTCTTTTCCGTCCCACTTCTGCACGTGCACAAGTTTATCTCCGTCCAAGGTTACTGTGGACTGTGAGGACAGATAAACATACAGTGGGATTTATTCGTTATTTGTTACTGAAGTGAGCAAAATGCGGAAAAAGTACAAAAATGATCCTGTTTCTATAGATTTATCAATATGTATTACCAATAACATGAATTTTAAGATGAAAAACAGATAGATATATCACGAACCTTTACGTTGCGGTCATCTGCAGTGCTTTCGTCAAACTCCTCTCCCAGATGGAAGGAGATCTCAGTGTTCTTGAAAGTGCTCAGCGTTTTAATGATGATCTTGTCTCCTTCATGGCTGATGACGATGGTGGGTTTGGTGACATTCCCGACTTGCCTTGTTGCAAAGCCAACACCTGCCAAAATTAAATGCATAAATCCATGCAGTTTAAGCTGAACTTATAAACACACAGACTTTTGTTTCAATCATGCATATTAATTATAACATTTTTATACAATTACAATTTTTACAATTACAAATACAATTTAATTGTCATTCATGTTATTAATCCATCACGGTCCTGGTTATCCTTTCATCAAAACATCTGCCTAAATTCTTCTACATTTTATACATGAAGAATGAAAAAGTAACAATATCCAGATTGATTAAGTTTGTTATCTTTTAAAAATATATATTATATTAGAGTAATTCTAACTTACCCAGAGCTTTCATGTATTCATCAAAGTTCTGGCTGTCTATGAGTTTCCAGGTGGCACAGAAAGAATCAACCATTTTGAGAGATCGAGAGTCCACCAGCACACAGATAACTGGCTCAGAGACAGGAGACTGACTTCAAACTGTAAAACTCCAGTGTAATTAATACTACGCAGGGGGCAAAGCCACAGCCCTTCGCTCCTGATTGGACGGCTTTAGAAATTCCACGAGCAATGATTGGCTGAGATAAATGGCGAGAACCAGAACTGATGATAATCCAATAAGTGTCTCACAACAGTCTGTTTAACCCATTAAAAAAAAAAAAAAAAACTAGATATTAATTATTTGTTGCATGTTAAATAAATTATTAATGAATACAGAAATAAATAAAATAGTTTGTTGTGTTTATTGATGTCACTTAAAATTAACATAACATTACATTACAATTGACTCCCTACTCTGTTTAAGTGCACTATGAAATAATAACACTGTGTAGTGAACTAGATTTCTATTAAATATGTAAAAACTTGACATGAAGACTACATAGAGTTTTTGCATATCAGTACTTTTTGGACAAATATCAGTACTTTTTTTATTTTTTATTTTTTTTTTTACTTCTATCTACCCTTATCCCTTTAACAAACAGCACAAGAAATATACTGTGTTGGAATAATTGTAAAACACTTTCTTTTTTTTTTTTTTTAAGTTAGGTCTTAACTTTCCAAATTCTTTTACGTATTAACTTTAAAATAGCCCCAAATTAATATTCCATCCACATTGCTTCCTCTCAACTTCAATCTCAACAGATATTGCAGAGGAGATTGTCGCCCCCTGTCGGTGAAAATATTTTTTGCATGCAGAGAGCTAAATCTCCCACTAGTAAAAATGATACAATAGCATTACATCCGGGTCCTGGTTTGATTCCCGCCTTGGGGTCTGTGTGCATGGAGTTTGCATGTTCTCTCTGTGCTTGGTGGGTTTCCTCCAGGCACTCTGGTTTCCTCCCACAGTCCAAAGACATGCAGATTAGGTTACTGTAATTCATGTTTCCAAATTTGCCCATAATGTGTGAATGCGTGTGTGAGTGTTTACTGGAGGTCCTACCACTAAAATAGGAATAAATACAATAGTCACCACTGGCCTCCACAGACTCTAGCTGGACTCCAGAGGTTCCTGGATGGATCGATGGATGGATCATGCTATTGTATTTTGTAGCAATAATATGACACACAGCGAAGGGAAACATTAAAAAATACTTTTGTTTTGTTTTTTAATATACGCCTTTATATGTTTTATAAATCTTGATTTATACATTTAGATTTTTTGGCAAAGTTGATAAGGAAAAATATGTATAAATTAATGAACTGATTTTAAAGGTTCTGAGTCATACTGCAGCATGGACACTCTGTAAAGTCAATGGGACCAGACTGTACGTTATTCTTGAGTAGGTCGGCCATGTAAAACCTTTTCAAGCAGTCTCTTGGGAAAGAAATGCAGTACGACCTGATAAAACCACAAGCACCATAATTATCAGTTTCTACACCTTATGCAAAAACTCTTCTGTTAAAAACTGCTACTTAGATCTGTATTTTTTAAAATTGAGGTTATATCAGGGGAATTGAAAAAGGTCTGCCAGAAGGAATGAGCCCAAAGTGAACAGCACCAAAGGAAAAGAAAAGCTACAGTACTGCTCATTGTACAGGTCTGAAAGCTGCTAATAATATATTTTAAACAAAGTACTAATGCTGGTCATTTGTACAGTAGCTTTGGAATATTTTTTTATTCTGTCTTTCAATTTAGCTTTTTAAACATCATACTGTATGTATTTATGTATACTTAAGTTTATGTTGTTAAAAGACACTGTGTGTAAATTCAAAATGGATATACAGTGTAAATTCACTCAAAGTAGATTCAATAACAAACACAAAAGTACTAATATACTTTTATACTTCACAAAAGAATACATATTTCCCCTCACGTTCCGCTTCCAAATGTTTGGAAAAGTACACTGAGAATAGTTTTTTACCTTGATCGTATCCAGGCACTAGTGAAACACTGGGATAAGTGCATTAGGTGATTTTACTCTCATAACCTCATTCTGTTATTCTGCACAATATAATAAAAGTCCCGCTTTCACTTGAACGACCCTTAAACATATGTTTAAAATGCAAATATTTGCACTCCACTTGGTTTCTGGGTGGGAAAATAGGAAATGTTTCTTTACTGTACAGGATAATAATAAATGTATTATTATTATTATTATTATTATTATATAAATAATAATAATAATAATAATAATAATAATAATAATAATAATAATAATAAATGTTATTATATAATAATATTTATTATTATTAATTTATTATTATTATTATTATTATTATTATTATTATAGCCTGTTTTCTATTTTTTGTCCATGATAAATGGTCAACTGTATATAACCCCTAAAATCCACTAGATGTCAGGCTTACCTCAGAAAGAAGATTATTCAGGACACCCTGATTTAGATTATTGCAGGAATTGGGAAAACATGAGATAGATGGATGGATGGGTTGATGGATGGAGGGATGGATGGATGCTCAAATAATAAAACTCTTTGATTAGTTTTTTTCCCCCTCATATATGGTGTGGAATTCGGTGTGGAACCTGCTGTAAGATAAACTAATGAGGATGAACCACATTGAACCCTGAGTCATTGTGTAACAGAAGATTAAAAACACTTACACAGCGCTACACAAACATACGGACACTAATTTAATGGAGAAAAACAGAGAGGAAAATGTATTCAGATATGACAAGTCGAGTGTGACCCAGGGTTCGATGCTGAACTCTGCTTAGTGTTCATTAAAAGTGTCATCATCACTCATTATTTCTCTCTCTCTCTCTTTTCCCTTACTGTACTGTACATATCTGTGCATCATCTCTCTGTTCCCCATCATCCAACTCTCTCTGTAATTTCCCTCACTCTTTTACTGATCTGTAATATTTATATTAGACCCCATAGCTTATATTTTGGATGACATTTTTAAATGTAATGTCCATTAAATCCTGTCTATTTAATTTAATCTGGCATTTCCTAAGTGAAAAGAAAGATTTATTAAAATATATACAGTATGCAATTTACGTAAATGTAGACGTGTTTGGCGTCTGATATTTGATTCTTTTCTCCAGTTTGGAATCATTCCGGCTTCCCAAAGTTGGCCAGAAAGAAATAAACCAAATTCTTGGGTCATAAATGGAATAAAGCACTTCAGGATGTGTTTGTACAGACAAAAATAAATCAACTTCTTCTACATATTAAGACATCACGCCACTTAGTTTTTTTTTCTGTAGCAGCACAGCTGGAGTGTTTAATACCTCCCTTCTCACAATCAGCCATAACATTAACACCACAGCCAGGAGAATAACACTGAGTATCAATTATATACCAGTAAACTCGTGACAAGATCTATATAAAGTATATATATTTATATATATATACTGTATATATGCTTAGGAACCGAAGGCCAGCCTGATACTACAGAAAAGCTACAGTAGCACAAACTGCTGAAAATAAGTAAATGCTTATAGAAAGGTATTAGAACACTCAGTGTACCACAGCCCGCCGTTATGGGGCTCAGCAGGTGAAGAGGTGATTGATCCGGCCTTCACATTCCCCAGATCTCAATCCAAACGCGCATCCATGGAGTGTGCTGGAGAAACAAGCCTGGCTGCACCCAAAGGATCATAGGACCATAAGTGTCATCAAAATGTTGAGTAAAAGCGTGAACAGTTATGTGTCGGATTTAATAATCTACTTTAAAATAATCTACTAATGCGCTACTGTCTCAATGTAAACAAAC
>JAQQZT010000005.1:27688162-27698532 GCA_030068275.1 Clarias platycephalus
CATTTTGTGTGACAAACATGCAAAAGAATAAGAAATCAGGAGGGGGGCAAATAGTTTTTCACACCACTGTATTTAAAAATAAGAAATTATTAGAGCGAAAAAACTCCCTTTATTTCTCTATATAATCCCCAGCTACACTAATGCACTTATCCCAGTGTTTCACTAAATTGGATTTCCTTCTTCAGGGCTGAAACGCTGGCTTCCCAGGAACTTCTTTAATGGCCCAAACATGTGGAAATGGCTTGAAAGTACGGGGGACGTGGCAATAACTTCCATCCGCGTTTCTGTAATGTGCAAGTGGTGCTGGTGAACGATTGTGGATGCAGTTCCCACACACAGACACGTCTCTTTAGCAAGTTGGCAAAAAAAGTTATCTGCCATCTTTCAAGGATCTGGCGTTCCACTCGCTGATGTTCTGAATGTTTACGGGAACGACTGCAGTGTGCTCCGAGCCACCTCGGGTCGTGAACGTCATTCACGAACGGTCAGTCTTCTACGGTCATCAATCGCTTTTACCATACATTTTATCACAAGTCCTGGTTTGACTCGAACACCCCTTAGTCTTTAAAAAAATAAAATAGTCATTAGTAATAGTAAATAATACAAGATGCATTCCTCCCATTAAACAGCACTGACGATTAGAATTTGCAGTTCATTGAAGAACAGTTTGTACTTTTTATTCGTTCATGTCTGTGAAACAGGTTGGTTCATGTTAACAGTCACATCATAAGATATGAAACCGACATTCTCTGACCAGATTTTAATTTTTTTCCCTCTCATTGTTGAGACAAGTACAGTATGTACTTGGATATTAATATTAACCTGTGTTCAGAGCTGCTGTTGAAGACGATTGACCATAATAATCAGATTTGAGAATCCAGAGTGCAGTTTTATAATTGGTAATATAGCATGAAATGAATAAAGGAAACAAATTAAAGAGTGTTAACCTGTGCCGAGGCTGAGACGCGCTCCCCCGAGGAACTGATTGGAGAGTTTGTGGTTGTCCCACACGGTGAGTTCACAGCAGGCCTCACACAACTCTCCCACTCTGAACCCGTCATACACCATGGTGTGGTTATACACAGGGTCCAGCGTCTTCTTCACCACGCGAGTCTTCTGGCGACTCTTTTTACTCGTGTCTGGTAGCATGTAGCTAAATCAAGCAGATGAGCAAATTTTATCATCTGACCAACTTTTCACTCCAGATCTCACCTGCTAATGCAATTACTGTATATGCGGCCAAAACTTAGTATTGATGCTTTTATTTATAGTACTGATGCTTTTTGATTTTATTTTTGATTTTATTTTTTTGCTATGCATATAATGTGAGTGCCAAAAAAGCTATTTCTGAAGTTTATACAACATGGAAGTGACCAATCTTGCTTAACTAAAATTTTCAACTAAGCATACTGTAGATTGGGAGATAAGCATTAATTATTATGAAAAATGGTGTTTGATGATTTTAACCATGTTGTATGATCCTATCTGAAAAATTCACTGTTTCACCTTGGAGAGACTTTTTAGCACCAATACTATGTTTTGGCTGATAGTCACATTTTTTTTTATACATTTTTAGTTATGTCATGACTAAACCAATATTCTCAATCTTTAATGTGGTGCCATTATTTTAAGTCACTAAAGTGACCGTCATTGGAATAATAAGCACAAACTACAATAGAGACAATTTTCCATTAAAAAAACCTCATTACCAAGCTGGCGCTAATGTCATCTCAAAGCACACATTAGCATTAATAAACTCCCTCACTTATTGTCTATAATGCTTTATCCTGTATATCAAGGGGGACCTGGAGCCTATCCCAGCCCTTTACAGCTCACACACACACAAATTGCCCATAGTATGAGAGTGAACATTTGTGTAACACCAATTATCCATGGACGTTTTTTGGACTGTGGGAGGAAACCCACCAAGCACGGGGAGAACATGCAAACTCCATGCACACAGACCTGAGGCAGGCTTGGAGGTGTAAGGTGACATTGCTAATCACTAAGCCACCGTATTGCTGCATTAATACACTTTTATTTTCATAAAATTTATTTTAAACAAAGATCGAAAGGTATAACCAGCAGTGGCGGCTGGTGCAATTATTAAATTTTCTTTTGGTGGGGGTGCAAACAAAATTAAACTTTTAATAAATCACCTGTAAATAGCCATAAGAAGTTCTGGAAAAGCACTGAGTGCAAGTTCGGCCGCAATCACTTGACTACTGCTGCTTCATTAGAAGATCAGGTCGATCTGGTCCAAGCTCTAACTTTTTTTCTTTCTTTATCTGATCGCCTTGCGAAGGGTTATTTTTGCAAAGAAATTACAGAATTTCCTCTTATATTTCTCTGGCTTCCACGGCAATCATTATTCAATACATTAACTAACAATCTGCTGACCGTTAATAAGACTCCAATCACATGAGCCCAAATATTTAAAAACAATATGGATTTGCTAAGAGCAAAAGTGGGAGGGTTCGGGCTCAGCGTCTAATCACATGCTTTTCAAAAATGTACGTGTCTACATAGCACATACCGGAGCCCCGCGTACACGAACACAAATGAACATAATACAGTTTAGATTTTTTTGCAAAAAAAAAAAAAAAATCTAATTATGAAATACAGCGGAATATTGGGACTAAATGACTATTTCATTATAAAATAAATAATTATGTTAAATAATTACATGTTAAAGTAGCATTCTTCTCTGCCTAACTTTAAGGGGGCGGCGCCCCAGCGGCCGCCACTAGTAACCACCAATGACATTTTAAAATGTATACAAAAAATTGTGTAAATTTTAGCATATGGATGAAAACCTGTGCTAAACTGGTGCTAGCTAAATTGGCTGACCATTCTGAACTTTAACCTTGGAAGTACTTTAAAAATATGGGTTTTTAAAATAGCTTACATCAATACCCTGAGATGCAAAGTTTAACAAGTTATAAACACCCCCCCACCCCCATTGTGCTAATTTATATATTTGAAAAACATATGTATAGCTTGTGATATTAAAATGAACTAAAGTATTATTTATTATTTGAACTATATATTTACAAACTATACAAAACACTGGAAAAACTATGCAGTTTTTTTTTTTTTTTAAGGAAGTGGCACAAAAGAAAAGTGCTCATACAATGACAGTCGACCCCCGTGAAGGTGTGGTTCAGAGTTTGCGGCCTCGGTTTGCTGATTTTTTTCTTTGAACCCACCTATCGCCGAGAAACCCTTGCAATTTTGCAAAAACCACAAATATCCTCCACAATTTATGGCTTTTTTTTTTTTCCAATATGTAAATTTTCATGCATTTTAACGCTAAACTATTAAGAAAAATATTATTTAGTAATTTTGTAACAAATATTAGCATAAATTTTGGCAACTTTCCTTATAAAATATATAATGCTATATAAACTTTATAGTACTGAAGAGAAAAGAAAATTTACAGGCATATTTTAACCACATCCAAAATTCACGAATTTTAGAGTCGACTGTGTCTGGAGATTATAATGATGAAGGATGAACTCGGACAGGCACCAAACATTTGGGGTATCTAGTGGGTTCATGTATGTAGAAGGGGTGGATAGCGCTTACCTCTGAGGATGTTACAGCTACATTTAAAAGGGAGAGATTACTTGCTTCATACATCTCTAAGGAAGTACGTGTCAACCCTCCTCATCTCCACTTCACAGCCACCTTGTGATAATGTGTCAGATCACCCGTGAAGCTTGTATCCTTTTTTTTTTTTTTTTTCCCCCTCTCTCTAGCTTTTAGATTAAAACACCACTGTGCAAACAGGCTACCAACCCACTCCATTCAAACTCCTTTCAGCTGTGCTTCCAGCAGAGTGAACATGCCTGATTTGAAGCCATGGCCCAGTGTCAGTGTTTGCGTTTGCCCTTTAAACAAACACCTCGTCCGGTTTCTGTTCGTCACTGGCGTGACAGATGATGCATTGAAACCAAACTCAAATAACGTTCGTTCAATGGAGACGGAAATATTTTTTCCTCTCACCACTTTACGAAGGAGTCGACTCCCTGAGCTTTTAGACGGCGCAGATGTTTTGCTTCACGCAACCAGATGTGAATCTCTCCTGTAGGCTGGCTGACTCTAGAACCACCTACAGAGACGGCGGGCAGAGATCAAGATATTGTATCACAAACTTGAGGATTATGTGAGAAATTTAATTCTAATAATAAATTCAGGAATAAAACCAACAGCAGTCACGTACAGTTGCATGGTATAATAATTATGTACAATTTATATACAATGAGATTTATTTTAAAAGTATGAAGGGTGTTTAAGTCGAAGCGGGATTGTGCAGAATAACAGAAGTGAGAGTAAAAACTCACTTTATTAGTGGTGCTTGCAAAGCACTACTATTATTATTTCTCTATATGATCCCCTTCTACACTAATGTACTTATCCCTGCGTTTCACTAGTGCTCAAGGTAGAACACCTCTCAGTACACCAGAGCCTGTGTTTCACCTCTCAGTACACCAGAGCCTGCATCACGTCTGAAACACTGGCCCCCCCAGGAACTCCTTTAATGGCCCAAATATGTGGAAATGTATTCGCTTTTCAAATTTACGACTGCAGTGGGCTCCGAGACAACACGCCAGGATCGTCATTCACAGACATACAACCTACTTTAAAACGCTTCCACCATTCAAATGTTGTACTAAGAGTCACTTTTACGCCTTCACTCACCAGGAATTTCATCACTTCAAGTCCTGGTTTGACTTGAACATCTTACAAATATAAATTGAAATTTATGTACAGTATTATCTACTTAATACATACTGTACATATACATTTTATTTCTCATGAATAGAAATTTATTGTAAAATAACAATTTTGTTAATTTTTTTCCCCCTCAAATTTAGGCACTTTTTTTTTTTTTTTAATTAAAATTTTTTATGCATCATAAATTTATCACAGGCTGATGTATAATGTAAATTTATACCGGTGGCTTCTGCAGGCATGTATTTCAGCGAGACGAATAAAACTCCACGGAACTCCTGTGATTCCAGAACATCTGCAGTCTATAATGAGAACGAGAACGTTACTAACAGTCAAGCAGGAAATACACAGTACAGTAGCAGTGCAGAGATGATTTCTGTTCAATTCTATATCTTGGCAATTTTTTTGAAAATGAGGACCAGGCTAACTTTTAAATACATTTTGAAATACAATAATCACTAAACCCAAACGAGATCAAACGTCTTTATACAGTACCTTGGGTTGGAGGTTGTACCATGCCACTGCTTCATGTTTCCAGTCCCAGCCCTTGAGATTAATCTCAACCTGACCCAAAAAGGCATTTCTGCCTCGGGAGTCATTGTGCCATACAGATAAATTCAAAGTTTTTCCATGCAGTTCTTCACGTTTTACTTTGTACTGTGCACAGAATACAAATAAATTCAAATTTACATTTTATTAACAATTACATTAACAAACACACAGTCATACACAGTTTGATATGAAGTGAAATGCTTGATTTACACTATGTACAAATAATAAAATAGAATTGAAATGGAGTTGAAAAGGGAAAAGCAATGTCCAGTCATGAGCAGATAAATAAAAGTGGAAAATGAGATACAACTACTGTATTAAAATAACGTACTCTTAATGATTCCACAAAGACTGGATTCACTGTATTTTTCTTGATGGAAGTTTTCCTCTTGCTCCTCTTGTCTGGGTACAGATACGTCTTTACATATCTAACGGTTAAAATTACAGCAAACACAAATTATCAGATGTTTTTATAAAGATATTTACAAACCTTCAGAAAATCTACAGATTGTTTAGATGTAGTAGTTCATTAAATCATCATTCAGGAAGCTATTACACTACTAGACTGTTACATTTTGGGCTGCCACGTGTACTGTGCATAAGTCTCAACCCCAGTCATTTCGGCATATTAAATTAAATTAAATTAAATGATGGGCGTTCCACTTGCTGAACGTTCACATTAACTGTCAGGGTGTTGAGAATTAGTTGATTAACAACTTCAGTATATAAAAGATTTGTTGACTCTGTCTAAAGCCTCAGTGCTAATCAGTGGGGACTTGATGGACTCACGGGTCTGTTCGTTGTTTGCGCGCGTTTGCGATGGCCAGGTCCTGGCACTGCTCCACCATGATGACGAGCTCTCCGAGAGGACTGTACATTATAGCGAACTCCACCGATCCCTGCACCGCCACGTTCCCAAAGTCCCCGGCATCGCTGTACACACTCAGCAAACTGGCCGTGCGCTAAGAAAACCAGTACAACAATGTGCTTAACTTACAATACTCACTATTACACTTAAGGAAACGTCTATTCTGAAAAGTGCTTAATGACCAGAAAGTAATAATTCTTACTTTTAGTTATATGTAATTGTTTAATATTTACTATCATAAATACAAATTAGATCTTCTTAACGACTAAAAGTCAGGAAATAAATAACCAGAAATTGTGAAAGTACTTAAAATTCTTTATTCAAATAAAAATAATTATATAAATAAATAAATGCTCTGGCTTCAAGTATAGCTTTAATTTCCATTTGAACTTGAGAAACTGTGACATTTATTAAAAGCATGAAAGTAAGAATGTTTTTAGTTACTGATTGTACACGAAAGTATGTTTCACGAAGCGCCAATAGCCAATAGCTCATCATCTATACAACTTTATATAAACCAATCAGCCATAACATTAAAACCCAAAACATTACGCCCAGTATTATGGATGTTCCCCTTGTGCCACCTGGGCAGCTCTCTGGGCGACTCCCCAAAGACCCCTGCTGGTCTGATGTCATGTCTGGCACCACATTGTTAGCAGCGGATCCTTTGGGTGCTGTGGGTTATGGGGTGAGGCCTCCTTGGATCAGACTTGCCCTGTATATCGCAGATGCTTGATCAGATCAGGATCTGGGGGGGTTTGACTGCCGGGTCGAGAGACTTGGGTTCTTTGCCTGGGAAGCCACATACTGTACACAGCAAGTGTGGTGCACTGGATGTTCTGGTGCCTTCCTATTCCTGACTTTTTTTCAGCAAAGTTGTGCTGCATTGGCTTTCTGTGGAATCGGACTGGACGGGCTGGGCTTTGATCCCCATAGGCATAAACGAGCCGTTTAGTGGTAAATAATTGATGATATTATTCAATTCACTTGGTGGTGGTGTTCGCGTTGTGGCTGATCGGTGTATATGATCATAGAGAAATATGATAATGATTGACAATAGAAATAAATGGAAAATAAAGATCAAAAACAGACATATGTAAAGTAACATTGTAAATAAAAAGCATTTATATCACAACAATTAAACAAAAACTGGATTTAAGCTTTTGTATGTACTGTAAGCAGCTCACCTCCTTGACTGAAAGTGTAGTGGCAGAAACCTGGCTGCGGTTCCCCGACAAATCCGAGTCGTGGCTGGACGCTGAGCTGCTGTCCTCATCCGAGTCCACTGTCACATCCTGCAGAAGAGGAACAGCACAGAAACGTATAATGTTAGACACAGAATATGAGCTCACTTTGCTTCAAAACTCAATAAATTGTACTATGAAGTAACACAATCCGAAGACCTGACATTCCTTTATACAGTTCTTGACTCCATCTCTTGATGCATTACAGCTTTCAGAGATTATTTCATCCTAATGTTCTCAACTATGATTAACATTTCAAATAACACCATTAGATTCAAGTCCTGTGGAATTCTCTAATCTAAAGGTGTTGATTAATATTCCACACCAGCAGCTCTGACATGATTCATATTGCAGGGTTATGGCCTTTTAATGCACTCGCTGTAATGCATTGTGGTTCCCTTACACACAGGGATGTGTATGGTGGATGCTTCAAATAATGCAAGTATAATATGATTTGATTTTTTAATATTTATTTAAGGTTAAAGGAAGGAATCTCCAGTATCAGTGGATTTTTTTTTCCGAGTCAGATTAAGTGGCAAAGCTGTATGTTTTTCTTTCTTTAAGGCTTTTTCCAAGGAATTAGTTAAAGCTGTGAATTTTAATGACTTCATTTACAATAAAAAAAAAAAAAAGTAAAAAAAAAAAAAAGTTTCTATAATAGCAGGCACATTGCATTCCATTTATTTTTCTTCATAAAACACTTATACACAGTAATTAAGCATAACTTATCACAAATAGCTCAGTCTAGTCCCTAGTCTTGAATATTTCATATATTGGTATATTGTTTACCAATATGTAGGTCTATAATGTTGTTTATTTAATGCATTTTATACAGAATATAGTATTTTTTCAGGATGTGAAAAAAACGTGCACATCCAAGCATGCTTCTGATTTGTTTAGAATTATCACTGCAATTGGCAGAGATTTAAAAATCACAACGTGTAATATGAATGAACTTCTAGTTTCCTTCTAGCATACAAATTAGTTACACGAAGCACTTGGGGGTAGTGATGGCATCCTCCAGTCTAAGCGTTTAACTACCTCCATTATACAAACAGTGCATTTCCCTCCCTTATCATCATGTTACCAGGTGTTACAGTGTGTAAAATATAACAAACCTCCCAGATATCCGTGCCAGCTTTTTCAACATCAACAACTGCTTCAGGGGTAGGTGTCTCAATCTCCACAACTGTGAAAGTGAAACAGATGATCTCATTGTCTCGGTGTCCTTCATTTAAAAAGGTAATACAGGGCGTGTCAGTGCCAGGAGGACTGGGGCTTCTACAGGATTGTCAGAAAATGTAATTTAATGCCAAAGAACTTGGGTGAGAAATTTGAGATACAGGGAATAAACAAAGAACACATACAAAGAACGAATGGGGAGAGTGAGGGAAATGTTCTACTCAAAGAAAGGAGAGAATTTGCCTCTAAAAAAAAAAAAAAAAAAAAAAAAAATGCACGTCTATGCACTTACGCTCCGTTTCTTTTGGCTCCTCGGATTCAGAAGGTACGATCACTATAGTCGGTATCACTTCTACAGTCTTTCGCGTTGGTTCTTGTGAGAAAGGCGATTTCGACACGCCTGGCTTGGACCTAGTGGCCCGTGCGTACACGCTGGCGAGAATATCGCTTTCAGAAATCCCATTTTCGTCTCCTCTGCCTTCTTTTTCCATTGCCTCAATCTCCTTTGACACCTTTTGATTAGTGCTTTCAGATTCCCTCAATTTCACATCAAAGCCATTTTTTCCTCCAGCAGCTTCGTTTTTTCGATTCTTCATAACAGAATCCGGGAGCTCATCGCTTTTCGTGTCTGCCAAGCCTCTCTCATGTTTACGGCCGTCCTTTTGAACTTGTCTGGTTTTTAAATCCTCAATAATGTCAGGATTTTCTTCCACCTTTATATCGACACTTCGCTCCTCCAGCCTTTTTGGAGATCTTTGTTTAAATTCTTGGACTACAATTTCCTCAACAACTTCCTCCTTTCCCTTCCGCGGCGGATCGAAAGTCTTTTGTTTCCAGTTAACAGATTTTTCTGTGTTTACATTATAACCTGGAGCTTCAAAAATATCCGAATTATTTTTTACATCCAAATCAATACTTAATTCCTCTGTCCTTGTTGGAGATCTTTGTTTAAAGTCAGCGACTAGGATTTCTTCAACAGCTCTTTCCTTTCGTTTCTGTACTGGATCTAAACTTTTGTCCAAACTGGCATATTTAATTCCTGGGTTTACATTACTAACTGGACCTATAAAAATATCAGGATTTCTTCTCTGATCTAAATCTACACTCAATTCCTCCGTCCTTGTTGGAGATCTTTGTTTAAAGTCATCAACTATGATTTCCTGAACTGCACTTTCCTTTCCTTTCGTTATTGGATCTAAACTATTTTGGTCCACATTAAAATACACCTGTGTGTCCACATTATTAACTGGACTTGGTTTTAGATCTTCAAGAATAACTGGATCTTTTTTCATGTCCAAATCTACACTTAACTCTTCCATTGTTGTTGGAGTTGTTTGCTTGCTGTTGACATTCATGACTCTGATGTGGTCACCAGATCTTTTCTTTGGTACCGGAGATTGAATTGTTTCTTCGAAGCCAGATCCAGAATTCATCAGAATTCTAGATTCTCTGGGCCTCGGACTCTCCTGCTTGTTTTTCACCTCCGTTTCTGTTCTGTTGTTAGAGTTTATTATGACAACCTCAACCTTTGATTGGGGATTAATTGACTCTTCCTCTGTGACAAGTTGACCGAATCCCCAATTTCCAGATTCCTGTGCTTGGCTAAAAGATCTTATCTCGAAATTTCTAAATGTTTTTTCATCTGTCTGTTTTGGTCTGTTTGCCAAATTGGTCTTCACAACCCTGTCTTCTTTCAGTTCTGTTCTTCCGGGATCTCGAGTGTCCCAACTGGTCTTCACAACCCTGTCTTCTTTTAGTTCTGTTCTTCCAGGATCTCGAGTGTCCCA
>JAQQZT010000005.1:27737404-27755910 GCA_030068275.1 Clarias platycephalus
TGTGTGTGTGTGTGTGTGTGTGTGTGTGTGTGTGTGTGTGTGTGTGTGTGTGTGTGTGTGTGTGTGTGCGTGTGTGTTCTGTAGCCTCTCTGCGATCCGAGCTGAATCACCTCCATGCCACAGCTATTGAGCACCTGAGACAGAAAAACCTGCAAGAAAAAACAGTATCTAAAAGAGAGCTGGACAAAACAGTGGAGTGCTGCAAACACCATGTAAGCAACACACACACACACACTCATCTTCTTACCTACTCATTCATTTTGCACACCTTACCTGTACTGTATACTGCAGAGTTTGTGCTAGAAACTAAAATATATCTGAATATGTTGCATTACACTATAACAGTGCTGCTGAATTCTCCACTCTGATTGGTCAGAAGGTATTGATTCATTTTTTTTATATTTCCTCTAACAGTAATTCTAACTGTAAGTAATGTACATGAGAAAACGATTGAACCTGTTTAACAGACGGCCCACTCCGTCAAATGTAAATATGAATAGATTTTTGTTGTTGTTATAATAAAATCGTTAGTGGATAAAACTCTACACGTCATGTTATTGGAAAATAACCAATTTTTGTTTGTTTGTTTTTTTACGTGCATGTAGCATAAATATCGGCACAACATTTCAAGAAAATGACTGAGCTCCTTAAGCCCCACCCATGATCGTGTCGCCATAGCAACCAAAGCATATACAGTTTGCACAAATCACAAAAGCGAGGAAACCTAATCAGGTTCAGGTTCTCCGTTTCGGACCTGATGTTATAATCTTTCACGAACGATGACAAGAATGATATGAACACGATGATGTCGCGCGGTCCACAGTAAAGACATCCAAGTTGACTCTGTTCTCGTTTTGTTCAGACGCACCAATATCCGAATATAGAGAATAAAAATTTTTAAAAAACACAGACACACAAAGTTATGATGAATGTTTCTAGGCAGATTTTATTAAAACCGCGAGGATGCGACCCGTCTGTGTGTCTCCCAGAGCTAAGCGTGGAAATAAACGAGGCTGTCACGATCAGGTAGCAGCCACAGGAGCCGGAGCTCGCGGGTGACAGTGATGAATTCGCTTCGGGATAAGCTCCGCTTTACTGGGAAGTAAACGATGAAGATGAAGAATAGGAGAAGTTCAGATTAATCTTACAGTCTTACTATTTCTCTCTCATTCTTTTTGGTGCAGCTAATAATAATACAGCATACAGTAGTGCTGTGCTTAACCGTCTCACATGATCTACACTACAGAACCGCTTTAATATTTTGCACTTTAATATAAAGCAGCTTTATTCGAATCAGTGATGCGTCCTGCACTGTGCTGTTTTTATTGTTTGTTTGTTTGTTTGTTTGTTTTAAGCTAAGCTGAGTTTGGATTTTTCAGGTTGTGCTCCAATTTTTATTTTTTGACTTGTTCAAGTCAAACCGGGACTTGCGATGAAATTTCTGGTGTAAAAGTGTTCGTCGTTTACAAGCACGGTGCGATGATTGCCGCAGTAAAACATCTGAATGGTTGAAGTTAAAGCATCAGAAGCTCATCATCTGTAGTCCATCCATCAATCTAGGAGCCTCTGTAGACCAACTGGGGACTGTGGAGGCCAATGATGATTACCATTTGGATTTATTCACATTTAATTACTGTCTGGTACACACTCATTCACACACAACGGGCAAATCGGGAACGCCAGTTAGCCTAATCTGCATGTCTGTGGACTGTGGGAGGAAACCGGAGAACCCGGAGGAAAGCACGGGGAGAACATACATGTAGACCCCCAGCTCTACGAACCTGGACCAGAATCGAACCTGGACCCTAGTCGTTCAAGGCAATAGTGCAATGTTTAATGTTTAAACGTCTAAACCTGATGTTTTGTTCAATTTTGTTTCTGTAATTTTTGTTTTGGGACGTGTTTTTCAGGAGCAGGATCTGCTGGTTCAGTTCTCAGACCTGCAGAAGGAGGCGAACTGCAGGAAGAACCGTGTCACCGATTTGGACCATGAGATTCACTCTCTGAACGAAACCATCAACACGCTGACCAAAGAGCTGGAGCTGAAGGGCAAAGAGGTTCTACGTTCCCGCAGCGAAGCCAATCTGCAGATCAGGTCTGTTTACTGAGCATTAATCCGACACGCGCGCTCGAGTGCGAATAGCACCAGGGTCCTGTAGCGCTAATAGCTGTGTAAATATCTCCGTAGCTCTCCCACTGAAAGCATACTGTATCGTTAGGATTCTATCCAGTTTTAGACGGACAAATTCTTGTGATCAAACCAATAAGAAAGCAGATGAAAGGTTGAAGTGAGGGCTAAAAAAAGGTCTTGTGCAGCAGCTGCGCAAATGTTACACGTTCCAGCAGTGACATTGTACACTGCAACAAAAGCCAGTGGGCTCGCCGTGGGACTTTAACGCTCGCGACAGTCATTTGTTAAAAACATTCTTCCCAGCAGTCGTTATTAAAGGGTAGGTGTAGTTTAAAGTTCACTCGCGTTACATAACTAATCTAAGCAAAGGCTACAGATAGATGGTGATTCGTTTACCTTGCAAGTAATGAATAGTGTAAGAGTATAAGAGTGTAAGAGTAATGCACATGCAGGGACAAGAGTGTAAAATCGATTTCTTATAATCTCACGGCACAGATGGACAGCAGAAGTCAAGTAGAAAATCTGACAAATGAGGCACAGTTATTCGCAATTATGAGGTGCTCTCAATTCAAATCCAGGACTTTTGATTGTACGGAATAACAGAACATAGTTACAAAAGTAAAAACTCGCTTTATTTCTCTCTATCTAATCCCCGGCTACACTAATGCACTTATCCCAGTGTTTCACTAGTGCTTGGACACCATCAAGGAAGAAAGTTTTCCGAGTACTGCCTGCCTGAGTACTGAAACGCCGGCCTCCCAGGAACTCCTGAATGGCTTTTATAAGCATGTGGAAATGTCTTGGAGCGAGGTCAGGACTGTGTGTCGATAACTCCCAGCCGAGTTCTTGTAATGTGCGAGTGGTGCTGGTGAATGAACGCCTGTCTGTTCAGCAAGTTCGCTACAAGTTATCTGACCATTTTTAAGGATCAGGATAAGGATCAACTCGCTGAATGTGTGCCATTCACGAACGTACAGCCTTCTTTAAAACGTTTGCACGTTCAAATGTTTTACTAAGAGTCTCATCACCGTACTGTGTGCTTGAAGTCTTCTGTAAATGTCAGTCGGTTTTTACTCCTTTACAAATTTTATCACAAGTCCCGGTTTGGCTTGAACGCCCCTTGTACAATCCTTAACCCCTCGTGTCATAAGGTATCAGTAGACAAGCTAACCAGAGCTCGACACCGAACACAATCAGGTAGCAGACTACAAAAAAAAACGCAGTTCAGACTATTCCGATACATACAGTATGATTCTCCTCTAATGCTTTAATGTCAATCATTTTGTAGTTCAAGTTTTCTACGTACAGGGGATTTTTTTTTTTTTAGCACAAGAAAAAAGAGTAGAAAGGAAAACTGAATTAAATGCATTCATCGTCCGCGTCTCTTTCAGGAGGAATGCGATGTTTTTATTGGATCCAGGCAAAGGAAAGGAAGAAAAATTGCATGTCTAGCACATGTGTAGTGGAGTAATTTAGTTGAAGGGCTATTTTTCTGCCTCTCCAACAGTGCAGCCATAAAGGTTAATTCAGCAGGCATTAGGAGGGCAAAGGAAGTGATTTTCTCTGGCAGGCTTGAGGCAAAAAGAAGCTCTCGCTCGCTCTCTCTCTCTCTCTCTCTCTCTTTCTCTCTCTCTCTGCATGCCATCTGTTCACAGAAATCAATCACACGGCAGAAACCAATAAACACATTTTCTCCACATTTCTGTTGACCAGATGAAGAGGTTTCATGTCTGTATGGAGCTCTGGATGCTTTTCTTTATAATAGTTAAAGTCAAATTCTCCAGCCCGAATGAATGCAGTTCTAATGGTATGTGTAGATTAGGAAAAGGTTATACACACACACACACACACACACACACACACACACACACACACACACACACACACACTTCTTTTCAATACCAGTTTTTTTTTTTTATTATTATTATTTATAAATGGTATCGACTGATTTTCCTTTACCACTGTGAATTTCTCGCTCGCTTTCTCTCTCTCTCTTTCCTTCTGTGTCCACAATTTTATTACTGTCTCGCTCCATTTATTACAACTGAATTACAAGACTGCACCGCATTGTGTTACCTTGGAACAGCTCTAAATTGTATTATATTCAATTCTTGAGTGCATTAAAATAAATCTTTCAGACATGAGACCATCACAGTATTGCTCAGTCCCAGAAATAAAGCACACCCACACACTCCCACTCAAACACACACACACAGACACTCACACACACACACACACACACCTATTTAATAGGCAACCTTTTGTTTTTATGCAAGTTTTCATTTTAGTTTTAAGCACTGCAAATATATAAATATAAATATTTGAATAGACAAATTAAAAAACATTCTTTAAAATGTTTCAAACAGAGCAGTTGGTTACTGAACGGAAGGTTGGCGGTTAGAGCCCCAGCTCCACCAGGTTGCCATTGTTGGGCCCCTGAGCAAGGCCCTTAACTTTATCTGCTCCAGAGGTGCTGTATAATGGCTGTCCCTGCGCTGTGGTGTATAGTAAGTGAGTCTCATTACCGTACTGTGCTTAAAGTCTTCTGTAAACATCAATCACGCTTACACCTCCATTCAACAGAAATCTCATCCAAAAGTCCCGATTTGACTTAAAAACTCTATTTACTTTCATTTTCACTATGTTTCTTTTACCAAAGTGGGTGCACATAGTATATGTTTAATGCTAAATAAACGTTACAGGTTTGAAAGGTAAATGTACCACACTAGCACCGTGGAAAGCTACAGTAGGTAGGAGAAAACCGGAGAACCCAGAGAAACCCCACATGAATATGAAGAGAACATATGAGCTTATGATCAGGCCCCTGAAGGTGTCAGGTAGCAACGCTATCCATCTAGGAACCTCTGTAGTCCAACTAGGAACTGTGGAGGCCAATGGTGTGACTACTGGATTTATTCCCATTTGTACAACCGTGGTACGACCTCTAGTCAACGTGCACATGCACATTTTTTAAACTCGCTAAGCACAGGGAGAACATGCAAACTCCATGCACACAGACCTGAAGCTGGAATCAAACCTGGACCCCTGGATGGTTTGGTTTACAGGAGAAACCCGAAAAATTAGAATATCGTGCAAAAGTTCATTTACTTCAGTAATGCAAATTAAAAGGTGAAACTAATATATGAGATAGACTCATTACATCCAAAGCAAGATAGTTCAAGCCGTGATTTGTCATAATTGAGATGATTATGGCTTACAGCTCATGAAGTGAGCTCAAAGTATCCCACTCTAATCAGCTAATTAAGCCATAACACCTGCAAAGGGTTCCTGTGCCTTTAAATGGTCTCTCAGTTTGGTTCAGTAGGAAACACAATCATGGGAAAGACTGCTGACCTGACAGTCGTGCAGAAAACCATCATTGACATCCTCCATAAGGAGGGAAAGCCTCAAAAGGTAATTGCAAAAGAAGTTGGATGTTCCCAAGGTGCTGTATCAAAGCACATTAATAGAAAGTTATGTGGAAGAAAAAGGTGCACAAGCAGCAGGGATGACCGCAGCCTGGAGAGGATTGTCAGGAAAAGGCCATTCAGAAGTGTTGGGGACTTTCACAAGGAGTCGACTGAGGCTGGAGTCAGTGCGTCAAGAGCCACCACACACAGACGGATCCTGGACATGGGCTTCAAATGTCGTATTCCTCTTGTCAAGCCGCTCCTGAACAACAAACAACGTCAGAAGCGTCTTACCTGGCTAAAGAAAAAAATAACTGGTCTGTTGCTCAGTGGTCCAAAGTCCTCTTTTCTGATGAGAGCAACTTTTGCATCTCATTTGGAAACAAAGGACCCAGAGTCTGGAGGAAGAATGGGGAGGCACACACTGCAAGATGCTTGAGGTCCAGTGTGAAGTTTCCATAGTCTGTGTTGGTTTGAGGAGCCAAGGACTTTGCCACACTGCCAAAAGCACCAAAACCTGGTTCAATGACTGTGGGATTAGTGTGCTTGATTGACCAGCAAACTCACCTGACCTGAACCCCATAGAGAATCTATGGAGCATTGCCAAGAGAAAGATGAGCGACATGAGACCGAACGATGATGAAGGTCTTTCAGAACACCTCAGCAGTGCCACAGGCTGATAGCTTCCATGCCACGCCACATTGAGGCAGTAATTGCTGCAAAATGAGCCCGAACCAAGTACTGAGTACATATGCACACTTATACTTTTCAGAGGTCCGATATGTTCTATGTACAATCCTTGTTTTATTGATTGCATGTAATATTTAAATTTTCTGAGATTGTGGATTTGGGGTTTTCATGAGCTGTAAGCCATAATCATCTCAATGATGACAAATCACAGCTTGAACTATCTTTCTTTGCATGTAATGAGTCTATCTCATACTGTATATTAGTTTCACCTTTTAAGTTGCATTACTGAAATAAATGAACTTTTGCACGATATTCTAATTTTCCGAGTTTCCCCTGCATGTTCTGATTGTAAGTTAAATATGTTTTCAGGGCTCATGAACAGGATCTGTCTAAGAGGCACGAGAGGGAGCTGGGGGAGCTCAACTCAAGCCATAACAGAGAAACGCAAATCATGTTGTCAGATTTTAACAAAGCTCAGGAGCTGCTGAAGGACAAGATCTCCGCTCTGCAAATCCTGTAAGTGCAAAAAAAAAAAAAGAAAAGAATTTTAGATACTTGTTTTATTATGCTTTACAATTTTATCATGTTATAGAGACCATTTGATTTTTCTAGCTTACCTGCAATGAGCTAAATAATAATAATAATAATAATAATAATAATAATATAATTCTTGATATTCTTCAATGTTACGTTTTCCACTTGTCATTAGACATTATATTAGCTAGCTAGAGAACCAGTACCATGAACAGATGATCCTTATGTGTGTGAGTCAGTACCTTCTTCATTTAAACAGTAATGATATATAACAATAAATTTAATAAATAAATATTTCTTCTATTGCAATTTAGTTTAAGAACAATATTTTAAGATTGTATTTAAATATTAGACATCTTGAATGTTGTTCCCATTTAGGACGACTCCCAGAACTTTTTTTTGTTTTTGAATGATTTGTGAACCATCACATCCCTAGCCAGGGCCAGTCATGCGGACGAACACTGGTTTCCAGTAAAGAGGAGTATGAGTGTTAAAGTGCATCAGCAAATCCACTAGAAATACATTTGTATTTTTCATGAGTAAACAGAAACTGCTGGTGCTCCATTATTCAAGGATTACACACACTGCTCAGAAACACACACACATATACACACACTTACCTCAGGCAGAGACGGAGGGAAAGAGAGAGAAGAAAGTACAGAGAGAGTGTATACATATACTTGCTACACCATAATAACCGTTTGTTAGGGATAAATATTATGATATATAACTACTGCCTTCTAAGTTGTACCTCTGTACCAAACACAAGGCTGGATCCCAAATCCCTCTCTAACCCTTGATCAGCACTACTTGGTGTGTGGAACGAGGGATTGTACACCCTACTCTAAATAGTGCAGTAGCTTTCCATTAAATGCTATTTGGGATTATTTACAGTATGTGGGCGGAGCAAAATATCTGGTTAAATAAACAAACAAATCACAATCTGTTGATAATAATAATTGGTGTTTGTGGAACTGTTGTAGGCGTTGTACTTTTAACTATCTTCACTGAATGAGATCATTTTATTCACTTTAGCCAGTCTAGCCTCCTGCTTTTTGTCCGCGATCCCCCTCAACATCTGTTATTTATGAATTTTATGTAAGAATGTATTTATTTGTTGCAGACATTTAAATAATTTTCCGTGTGGGTCCGTGTAGGCTGGAGGGCACAGAGGACAAGTTTCGAAACCGCGAGAGCAGACCGGAGGATCTGCAGACGATCGCAGAGCTCCGAGAGATGGTGGCCGAAAGAGAAACTCTGGTCAAAAAGTTGGTGGTGAGTGCGCGCTCAGTAGTGTGTGTGTGTGCCCTTACAGATCATCTCTCACACACACACTTTCATGCTGTCTCCTTCATTTCAGGATGATAAGAAGTTCTACCAGCTGGAGCTGGTGAATCGAGATACGAGCTTCAATAAAGTGTTTAACTCCAGCCCCAATGTGGGGGTCATTAACCCGCTTATAAAGGTAATAACGTCACTCTGCATCAATTACAAACTCGGCAGGCTATTAAAGATGAATGCAATGAGCCCCTTTTAACCCTTAGAACCAGATCAGTGCAATTTTTTTTTCTTCTTAAAAGACACTGATAATGATAAATCTTTTGGAATTCTGGATTTTTTAAAAAGGCAGCGTCTTTCTGTTGTGTAGTTTATCAACACAAGTAAATTCCATATCCAATGAGAGTGTTTTCCTGTTAAATTCCCCCATTTAATACAAAATGTAATGCATTCAGAAATTATAGCAACTTAGTCTCAGTCAAAAGATAACATTAAGTGTTATTTAAATGTCATATATTATCTTTTTTTTTTAAAAGAAGTTAACATAGATCTCAGAGCTCCCTCATAGTGTGTCTGTTATTGCTCCTGCTGAAATATTAGTGCATTTTCTATACCTCAAACTACTTTTATTTCACTCCTCCTGCAAATGCTCTATTTCCGATCTGTAGAACTGAGCAACCAGCCAGAGGAGGGTATCGTCACATATGAGGTCACAATAGTGGTGTGTACTGTATCTAGTGTATTCAGGCAGTGTACAGTATCTGGGCAATTGAAAATCATCAGTTAGTGAGGGTAACCTAAACACATGGGGTTAATATTATGACCACTCTACAAACACTAGCATTTTGTATTTATTAGGTGGTCGTTTAAATTTTTTTATTTAATGTTATGGAATGGAATGTTGAGCAAACGTCTTTCTCCTGATGAGTGTACAGAGCTGACACCATGACATTTTTCATATTTTCGTTCATTGGATTTCACCAAATTGATCGAACTTTTTAAATTAGCTGATTATACGTATGAAACTGCCAATTATCTAGCGAATATGAATATGGGTTCAAAAACTTCCAGCAGCCTTTAACTGTTAAAAACTTTCCACAGACCCATCTCAGTACAAATTTGAAAAAAGTTTCAAGTGCTGCATGTTGTTTTGTAAGGCAATGGCCTGCAGAAATGTATTTAAGTAAAAGTACAGATATTTGTTTTAGAATGTAATGGAGTAAAATAAAAAATATATATTTTCAAGTAAAGTACAAATACATGAAATATGTACTTAAGAACAGTAATGAAGATCATTTACTTGGTCCCCGTCTGTGAACACGTGTCAAAATATTTATAGGTAATAAATCAACAACTTGTGACTAGTCATAATCAGGAATCGACCAGCTGTGGTGTATCATTAATCATTAATTATATAGGAACTCAAATATTTTTATATGTAACATAAATACAGTATATTCCATTGTATAAAGTGCTATATTTGTATTTTAGCGCAATTATCTTTTGTTTATTCTTACATTTTCTTTATTGCTGCAAGTCTCTGGTCTTCATTGTATTATTACAGTGACTATAAAGTCTCTTGATCTTTACCTTTGGCTTAGGATTTCATGAAGTTTAATAATAATGCTGAGGTTCTAAGGGTTAAACAAATAGGTTCATGTCTCTATGTGATAAATAATATGTATTTTCCAAATGTACAGCCATTTATGTTGCATTAACATCCTGATTGATCAGTTTTCTTTCGCATTAAGGGAATTTACTCTTGAAATACTGATGCATCCCATCCCATAAAAATTAGGAATGGGTTATTGTGCATGAACAGTGTTTTTTTTTTGTTTGTTTGGTTTTTTGTGTAACTCTCATTGCCATGAAGTGTCCATGTGCTCTCCTTCTTCAGCATCTCCAGTATTTTTAGCCATGTCCCCACATCGATCTCTCCTTTTGCTTTCCAAGCCATTCTCTTGTCATTTATCTCGTCCAGAATGGTGTCTTCATTCTTTTAGCTCACCAAGCTGGAAGCTAAAAGCTAGTCCTACAGTATATTAGTAATTTCGTAATCCCTGAGGAAAAAAGAAAAAAAGGAAAACATTCTGTTTGTGTCCTTTCGATGTAGCATAAGAGTAGAAAAGCTGCAATCCGATTCGTCAGCTCTCCAAACCTAAGTGTTGTGGAAGTCGAAGGGAGAGGGGCGGGGCCTACCAGCCTAGAGTCTGTCCCAAGTTCTCCCAATCAGCACGCAGAGCACAAAGCTCCGTCCCTGACCCTGCCCACGCGGAGGTGAGCCCCGCCTCTTCGTCCAGCGTCCGTCCTTTCTCACACCCAATCACCATCACAAGAGGCGTATTTGGTTTGATCACACAGCCATAACTGTGTTTGCTGTTAATTTTTTTCTTTTCTTTACATTTTTGTTTTTTTTTTTCCCACTCTTTAATGCATCTTCTTGACACGATGCATATGAAGAGTGTTTGTGTTGCGTACTGATTTAATAGCATGGACATTCTTGGATTTTTATATCACTGTCATGTATGAGCAGAGAGTGTAGCACATTCACTAATCTCCACGTACTGTAGCAACTGGGATACACATGCACACTGTATGATTGTTAAAAAAAAAACAAAAAAAATGGCATTGGAATGGAAAAGCAAGCATGCCGTACTGTGGACGTGCTCCTTTTCTTGTGTCCATTTTTTTTTCTTTTTTCTTTTTTGATTGCATGTTTCAGTATGTGGATGTGATGCATAGGATCATTGGTTTGAGTATTGGTATGGTCTTTTTTCATCTTCTGTGTCTCGTGTCTTACAACCCCAAAAGTATTACAACCCCAATTCCAAAAAAGTTGGGACAGTATGGAAATTGTAAATTTGGAAGTATCTTATATATAATATAGTGAAAACATTGCAATAACACATTATTTGATGATTTACCGTGTAAATTTAATTAACCGAAAATACAGTATGCATTTATTTCAAATCTGGTGGCTGCAACTTTTTTCGACTAATAACAATACGACAAATAGAAATTATGGGATGATGAGAAAAAAGTGCTGTTAAACCGATGAACCAATTTGGTTATAACATTCAGAGAGTTCAAAGAAAGGACTCATCATTAGTATGGGTTGGGCGAGGCTCGGCGATTTGCCAACAAATGCACCAAAATAAATGTCCAGTACTTTAAGGATAACATTCCCCAAAAAGAAATTCAAGGAAACCAGTAAATTCTCAAGGCTTAAAGGACAGAGCCAAAAATCAGTTCTGAATATGCCTGATCTCTAAACCCTCAGTCAACACTGTCTTAAATACCGTCATGATGTGGGCACCACTTTGGTAAAAGTCCAGAGGCGTCAAAGACTTCCCTGGGCTCTGTTTCATCTGAGATGGACAGTGGCCAACATTTCAGATGGTTTATGGAAACAACAGCTGCCTCATTCTTTGGGTCAAAGATGAAAAGGACCAGCCGAGCTTTTATCAGCATAAAGTCCAAAAGTCCGCATCAGTCATGGTATGGTGTGTATCAGTGCCCGTGACAGGGCTAAATTTGTGCATGTCTGTGAGGGAACCAGTGCTTCCATCCAAACACCATCTTTTTCAGACATCTCTGTACTTTCCAGCAAGACAGCGCCAATCTGCATCCTGCTCAGATGACATGGGCATGGCTGCTAAACGCAGAGTACAAGTGCTAGACTGGTGAAGTGCAAAATATGGCAACCAAGACCCTGAACAATTGCACAGCTGAAGACCTTCTTAATGGAGGAATTGGACAACTCCTGCTAGCTAAACTCAACCAAGTGGTGACTTCAGTGACCAAATGCTGTAAAAGTGTTATTGACAAAAATGGTGATGTTTGACGATGAGGAGATTTGTGCCCAGATTTTAAATGAGTGCATATTTTCAACAAATTATTAAATTCACAGGGTAAATCAGCAAATAATGAGTTATTGTCGAGTTTTCAATATAGTGCAAGGGAAAACACTTTTTGGTTTGGTTTGCTTTTATGGTTTTATTGGCAGTTTACAACTTTTTTGAAATTGTGGTTTCATTCTTTTAACGTACTGTAGCATACCTCAACCAAATGGTAGAGATGGTTCAATCAGGGTAGGTTCAACACATTTTCAAAACCTAATTTTCAATACCCAGATAAACCTAGAAAAAAGTCTCAGGAGCTGCTAACAGTTTTAGTGGTGGTGCAACAGCACAAATATTTTTGGGTATTAGATCAATTTTATTTTTCATGGAATGCTACAGAGCAATCAAAAAATTTTAAAGACATATAAACTACTTAAGCAACATCTACAGTCGCATACTGTACCTCAACCGAATAGTAGAGATGGCTCAATCAGGTTAAGGTCAACACCTTTTCAATAAGGTATGGTTACCAAAAGTGACCAAAATATTAAAAGGTTCAATGGCTTTTCTTCAATCATATTATTATATTTTTGGTATTGTCTCTTCGTTGCACACAGTAATGCTGACTATAGTCTATAGCATCCAGAGGCTAATCCACTAACTTTATTTTTCAGTTCTTCATTCAAACATTTAGTCCAGTTATATCTTCCAAAAGGTTTCCATGTTTGTTAACTAATTTTCACCCAACGTTAGCTTTTATTAGTGCTGGAGTTAGATCTTAGAGCTATGTATTGTATTGTATTGTATTTGAAATATATGTATCCCTTTTTGGCCAATTAGCACCTCTTACTTATTTGGTTGGTTAATTTTGGTTAATTCCTTTGGCTTCAAACACTTACTATTGTTTAAAGTTGAATATTTGAAAGTGTTCCCTATGAACATGAATGAATGTTCGTGCAAAATCAGCCATAAGTTATGGGTTGATAGGATGGCATTACTCACTCTGATGACAATCAATCAATCAGACAGACGATAACACATTGTGGGAGTCTGTGACATCGTGTATATAGAAGAAGGCTGTTAGATTTTTCCTCTGAGAGTCTTCAGCTGTCCTACAATCAATTATGTGTAGCAGCTCTTACCTACTGTACAATAGACAAACTAGTGCAAACTCGTGAGTGAGAATAGCGTGACACCCACTAAATTGGGGAAAAAATCAAGAATTAGAAAAATATATATATCACTGAGCTTTTTCTTTTCAGAAATCAATGCTTTGACTTTCATTATAAGCGATAATTATGGGATGTATAGTTGCTTGATCAGTAAGCACATGAAGTTTGTAATATTGATACAATGCCTTGCAAAAGTATTCATACAGTACCTCTTAAACTTTTCCACATTTTGTCACATTACAGTTACAAATGTAAATGTATTTTATTGTGAATGTGAACGTGATATATGTGATGGACCTAAACAAAGTGACACATTATTGTAAAGTGGAAGGAAAGAGATTAAAATTAATATTGAATTAAATCAGGTGGACTCTATTAACTAATTAGGTGACTTCGGAAGGCAATTGGTTCCACTGGGTTCTAGTTATAGGGGTATCAGAGAAAAGGTGACTGAAAACAAATGCACTGTACACTTTTCCATTTTTTTATTTGTAAAACATTTCGAAAAAATTTATTCATTAATTTGGATTCGACTTTACAATTATGTGCCACTTTGTGTTTGTCTGTCACATAAAATTCCAATAAAATACATTTACATTTGTGGTTGTAAGGTGATAAAATATGTAAAATTTCAAGGGGTATGAATACTTTTTCAAGGCACTGTATACTAGATTAAGATCCCAAATACATTCCACAATTTTCTGCCACACATTAGCCACCTCTCCTAATCACAACTGCCAACAGGTCAGTGTGAAGGTTAACACCTGCTTCCTGTGAGACATCTGAGTCACAGAACACTTTGAAGTACAGTAAAAGCTATCTGCCCTCTTCTACATACACAAGCTTCCACAATTGGCTACAGTTAGAAAAGAGCTTCTACAGTTGATAGTTGATTGAGGTTGCTTTTCTTTGCACTGTTAAATCACACAATCTAACGTTTCCCACTTAACCCGAGTGTGTCGTGTGTGTCCGGCAGCCCTCGTGAGAGCGACAATCCGACAGATTCGACATCAGAAGAGCCGCAGGAACTCTCGTCTCAATACTTCTCGTTCTGACACTTTCCACCTGAAGAGCATGTGAAACAGCACTTTTCAGTCGTCCATTAGTTCGTGTTATGCACTTCACTGTGACTTTCACTTCCTGTTTTTATTTCTATAATAATAATTAACAAAATACCTTTGACTTGGGCATTAATGCAATATGAGAGGAGAGGTATATCCGATTTCGTAATGTGCACAGATCAGATAAACTCTTCTTGAAGGACCGAAACTGTTGGAATAACACTGTCTTGCCAGTTAAAAAAAAGAAAAATACAATTAATTGCACAATTAATTGTTTATATTTGTATTATATTGTCTTGTTACAAACAATAAACCATCAATTATAAAGAGATGTTTGTATCTTCCGATTCAAGTATTGTTAACAGGAAATAAGTGTGTATCTGGATTATAATGCATTAAATTATATTCATAATTACACTGTTGTATTGTAAATGTAATCTTCAGTGAGAACAGTGAGATCATTTATATTTGTATTTATACATAATTAAATAAAGTTCAGGCATTTACTTCACAAAGGTTCTGGCTGCTATAAGACAATAACACAGGTGATAACAGGAACTAAGTTGTCTCATGGGCATTCCGTTGCATAAAATTTAAGTATATATATATATATATATATATTTTTTTTTTTTTTTTTTAAAGAAAAGGTGTTGTTCATTAATTAATAAATGTCAATAATGTAATTATTGGCGTCTTTCTGTGGCATAAGACAAATAATATATATGAATTATAGGAAAATGATTAATTTAAGAGCCCTCAGTCAGGGTTGCCACTCTACATGCTGAGAGAGAATTATTTAGCAATAATAAACAATTATTGTTTTTTATTTTTTTATTTATACATATATTACATAACTGCAGAAATGGCTACTTAGTACAATAACATTACCTAAAGAGGGTTAATTAACATTTTAATATATAATTTATTTACAAAGTAGGAAATAAAAATAAAACAGGACACTTCTTTAGGGGGTGGGGGAACCAAACTCTAATTTTGTGTGTAAAATAATTTTTTGCAACATTTTGCGCCCTCTGCTGGTTGAGAAGAGATTGCAACTGCAATTAAAGACCTTTTACCAGCCTTGTGTGTATGTACTGTGTGTATGTACGTGTGTGTCTGTGTGTGTATGTGTGTGTGTGTGTGTGTGTGTGTGTGTTTGACTACCTTGTGGGTTGCCATTTAAAACAGCTTTTTTTGGTGAGGTTGATGGCAAATTTCAGGGCAGGAGATATTTAAATACAAACCCAAAACTAATAAAGAGTTGAGATCCATTCCAATTTCTTTTTATTGTGAATATTAAATATTGCAGGAATCTTGTTTATTAAATAATTGGTATACATTTAGAAAAGGTTTTAATGTATGAACTTGCTTTTTGTTTGTTCAGCCCTATTACTTCTGAGACAGCATGCATGCTACAGTAGATACCTTGATTTAAAGTTGTATTTCCTGTTTATTTTTCTTATGTAATGTTGTGTCTTTTGTGAAATATAATCATTTCGACATCACACATGAAATATTCTTGACTGTAGAGCATATGGTTAAGAAACAACAAGAAATAAGCATATCTAAAACTTCACATCCTAAACTCTAAATATGATTACACTGTGTAATTAAAGCCACTATTTAACGTAAGGAAAGTCCTGTTTTTGTCGCACGCTCCATCCAAGCCTCGGTCCCGCTCGTTCTCCATCCTCACATCAGCAGGACGATGATGTAGATGAGCAGCAGGCAGATGAGGATGAGCGAGAAGTTGACGAAGAGCTCCTGCAGGTTGCGTTTGGTCTGCGGGTTCACCTCCATGACGGAGGCCCTGCGTATGGCCGAGCGGGTGATGTGTTGAACTCTCTCCATCGCGCCGGAGGATCAACAGGAGATGTGACCGCCCAGGGGACTGAGCTGCGGTACCGTCAGCTGCTAGCGCCTACTCCTGTCTTTCATCAAGGCAGAAAAGAGAGATAGAGAATGATCGAGCTATTCTGAGCAGGTGTGAAAGAAGGCTCAAAGTACAAAGTGATTACGAGAAGTCATACTTGTGGATATTTATAGTAAATCCAGATTAAGTGTTGAGGTGGTAGGAAGAAAGACATAAACTGGGGGCGCATCATGTCGACCATGTTTAAAAGTAAACACAATGGTAAAGTAATACTCCACTCTGAAGCATGTTAAATGTGTTCAAAATAAAATATTTGTGTTTTTTTGTGCTGGGTTGACAGTTGAGGTTTGATAAGTACTAAAGCGATGCTGCATTGAGATTATGGGTAATCTCGGCATTATGGGTAATTTAGGAAAGTGTTAGCGGAAGTAGTCCAGCACGATAATGATTGAGGCCTAAATAAAAAATATTAATCAAATAAATCACCTTTTTTTTTCACAAGATCAATCTTTTTAAAAAAAAAGTTTTTATTATTATTATTATTATTATTATTAATGTTATTATTATTATTATTATTATTATTATTATTATTATTATTATTATTATTAAAACTAAGTTGTTTCACAGACATTCCACTACATAAAATGTTAATACTAAATACTACAAGAAAAGTAGCATTCATTAATACATTTTAATGTAATTATTGGTGTGTTTCTGTGGCATAAGACAAATAATAATCAACACTCTACTGTACCTGTAGCTCATGCTATTACTGGAAAATAAGTCATTTTAGAGCCTTTAATATATAACTAAATTGTTTAGACACTTTTCAAATTAAGTATGTTTTATATGTCTGTTCCATTTCTGCTCTGTTTTGTTTGTTTGTTTGTTTGTTTGTTTTGCCTTAGTAATGAAGCTAACATGGGCTAAGTAGGAGAATTTGTTAGCTAGGAGTTTAGCATCATGACTAAATCATCACACACTCACCTCTAATGCCTTTTTTTTTTTTTTTACTACTTTAGTATATCAAACAACCTTACAATGTGTAAATAGTTTATGACACAATGACATCTGTAAATAAAGAAAGTGTCCTGCAAATCTAAACACAGCGCTAGCGGCTAAATTTTCCCTCAGATCCACCAGGGAGGGCTTCAGATTTCCAAAGTTTGTAGGCAAAATTGTGTATTTTACATACATATTTCTGCTATTATGAATGTTTAAATGTGAATACTAAGCAAAATAAAGCTATGTGAGATTTGCATGATGTGCTTAACAGTTTGTTAAATGCTTCTATTACTATTAAGCAAAGTTAGTCTAAAGGTTCCAAACTTACTTAACAATTTAATTACTTTATTTTACACAAAGAGGACAATAAAACAAATTAGATTTAAATTAATATGGACCTAAGTAATCACAGATTAGCTCTGTAGTAAGAAACACAAAACTAAAATCTTTAAGATATCGCAATTATTGTTAAAATGAAATTGTGATTCTGGATATTTTACAGTAGAGCATAAAAGCTCAACAAAAGTTGGGGATTTCCCTACACACCCTCATTAAAACATAATTATTATGAATAATATAATTTAAGATATTCTTAAATAAAAAATATTGGCAATTAGGTAATTAACTTGTAATAAATGTCCACTAGTAAATGTTTTAAAAGGAGCTAGCTAGAAAGAAACTAGAAGTGTTATGTCAAACTGGGACTTCCAGAATAACAGAACATACTGTAGTTATGAGAGTAAAATCTCCCTTTATTTCTCTATATAAACCCCTGCTACACTAAACACTTCATCAAAACTGCCAGCATTTCACTAGTGCTTGGACACCATCAAGGTAAAAAGTTTTCATGATCAGACTGCCGACTTCATGTATGAAACGCCGGCCTCCCAGGAACTCCTTTAACGGCCCAAACGAAACTCCCAGGAACTCCTTTAACGGCCTGTGGAAATGGTTTGGGGGATGTGACAATGACACCCAGACGAGTTCCTGTAATGTGCAAGCAGTGTTGGTGAATGATTGCGTATACATTTCCCACAGACAGATAAGTCTCTTTCCTCCACAAGTTGGCGACAAGTTATCAGTTTTAAACCTTCATGCACAAGACATTTCATCACAAGTCCCAGATTCACTTGAACGCCCGTGATAATATCTTCTTTTCAACAATTCGATCACAGTATTGTGGGTTTTGCATTTTTTCATAGTTCAGTTTTTTTCAGGATGTGGATTATTTAGGAAGCTTTCCCAATTGTCATGGCAGAAATTCCTGGACTTTAAATTCCATTATCCTGATCATGTTTGAAGTTGGCATATGTTGAGTATGAAATTAAAGGTCTCTTTATCTTGGCAAAATGTAAATGTCTATCTAAGGATAAAAATTACAATCTTTGTTGAGGCAAAAGTTAAAGTTTACTGAAATGTGTGAATCTGATATTGTTTAAGTGTGTGTGTGTGTGTGTGTGTGTGTGTGTGTGTGTGTGTGTGTGTGTGTGTGTGTGTGTGTGTGTGTGTG
>JAQQZT010000005.1:27897349-27908590 GCA_030068275.1 Clarias platycephalus
CACACACACACACACACACACACACACACACACACACACACACACACACACACACACACACACACACACACGCCTAACCCACAGACATGAATCGGTTGGAACTTCCTCCCATTGTACAAACGTAGGAAAATGTTTCAGCACACACACACACACACACACACACACACAAAGAAAAGCGAACACACTCAGCGCTTCCATAATAATTCACAGACATGAATCAACAATACGCAAACATGTAAGAACTCTTCCATTTCAGCACCGATGTGAAATCTCAGGAATGCCGCACGTCGCCTGAAGTTGCGCTTAAAAAATGTGACGGGAAACAATACGCTGGTAATTTATGTGGGAGCAGTTTTGAGTGTGTAGTGTGTGTGTGTGTGTGTGTGTGTGCTTTCTGTCCATTTACTTGCATATTTTCATATAAGTTTTTGCTAACATAATCATCGCTGATCAGACGTCCTGACCTTATGTTCATACCAGCGACAAAGTGACACACAATGAGCGACATTTGAATCGAGATTTACTTAATTCCATGCAAATCATGTCTGAAAGATCCTAACGATCGTGTTAAACGTTTCCTCGGCTAAATGCTACAGTATCTATGCCTTGTGTGCTTCGATGTTTCTTCGGGTTCCCCTGACACCGCCTGATTACGCACAAATTAAAAAATATACAAATGTATGTGTGTCAATAATAATACTGATTTTTGCATTTATTAGCACAATATATTTGTCCAGCTAGCCCTAGCTAGCTTTAAAGACGATCCACAAGAGACAAGGTTGCAACGATTTTTGAGCGTGATGAAGAAGTCAAGCATGTCTCGTTAGCCGTGTTTACACTGACGATATTTCAATAATCTACTTGAATTCATTCAGATTTCAAATTCCAAATTAACTGTTATATAGACGCTGATCCGATGTGATGATGATGTGCACAAAGCATTTAATCAAAATAGAACTTAAATTGTCATGCGTAACATGGGTCTAACCAAAGTGAAGTGTTTCATCTGCCAGACATATCAAAGACAAGGAAATTATTTGCTCTGACTTTGCGTTTAGGCTTCCCGTCTCTACCACCGTCTCCGTTATGATTCGTTACAGGAACTGTGTAAATTTTCATGATTTTCAAATGAAACGTAACTCAATCAGTGCTTATTGATGCGGCAAAGACGCAGCAGATGAAAGTCTGGAATAAACACAGTTCCATGTAAACGCACCTAGTGTGTTCACATACGGAATTGGCCACACCCACTTGTCCCAATTAAGACACACCCACTCTTTAAGGTCGGCTTTCTTTGATACCACAATTACATTTCCTTCCACTTTAACACTCATTTAAGGTGGAATGATTTGCGATCATGTGATTTTTACAACCTGCTGCACGACGAACATTGGCACCAATACGTTTATTAAATCTGCCAAATTTAGCTCTCTGATTTATTTACATTTCATAAAACCACCTGAAACTGCACTGTGCGTACATGTGTGTGTGTGTGTGTGTGTGTGTTTGTGTGTGTGTGTGGGGTGGGGGGGGAGGTAGGTGGGGGGATTGTTACTGTACCTGTCTGCCCTGCTTCAGGTTGGTAGGCGTGTTGTTGGAACTGCGTGGTGTGTGTGCGTGTGTGAGCAGGCCGGTGGGGCCCAGCAGGCCGAGCCGGGGTGCAGGAAGACTCCGCGATGGCACCGGAAACTGGCGCAGGTTTCTCCGGGAACACACACTGCTGCTCACACACACGGCGCTGGGAAGGGAGTTGGACTGCCCGAAACCTCGGCTGCTGCAAAACACACACACACACACACACACACACACACACACACACACACACACACACACAGGTTAGCATGACATACCACTGCTATGACATAATGATAAAACTAAGGAATCTTGTGGGAATTACGTGCTCATGTTAGGACTTGCGATGCTAAACAAGGAGGAGTCTGATTACTATTTGATGTTGAGTTCCAGGTTTCCAGACTCAAAAGAATTCCATACCGTTTAACATTTAAGTTGTTAAAAACGATTTTGTTTGAATGATAAATTATTTAATATCAAACCTAAACCATCCGGAAAAATTAATACATTAAAAGTGAAAACACATTTTAATACCAACAACTTAAAGGTTACTCCAGCTTAGCGCCGCCCACTTTACATATGACAAACAAAGACTGTAAAATTACTATTTAATTCGTCCCTTTTATTGTGTACAGCATCTCCAAGCACAACAATAAACTCAATCATTAATTTTAGATTTTAAAATAAAATAAATTAAATAAAAAGATTTGTTGAACAATTTGGAAGCAAATTCTTGTTTACCTCCTCTGTTGACGGTATCCAGTCATGTCCAGGAGAGGTTTCCGTGGAAACGAGCGTACAAGCTTCTGCACCTGCTGCCTCCATGACGACAATCTCTTTTTCTGCGTCTCTGTGAATGCCTGAGAGACAAAGTAGGCGGAGTCAGAAAGCTGACTAATAACTCCTCCGTCTTATCGTTCATCTAGTCGCTTATTTATTTTGGAATATTGTTTAAAACATCTTCATAATCTAAAATAAACTTAGAACATAGTCTGAAATAATATCGATTTTTTTATTACCACTTATTATTAATATTTATTATTAAGACTAATCCTGTTTGATTCTCACCTCATGGAGTTCACACTTATTGATGAGCTGCAGATACGAGCTGATGTTCTCCTCATCGGGCCGAGACACCAGCAGCTGTGTGCACACTGACACACACACACACACGCACGCACGCAGGGTAAATGCAGTTTAGAGATTGAGAGACGTCTGTTTGCTTTACAAGCTGCATGAACTCTGTGATAATCGGTTCAGACCACACATTAAACATTAAACACACACTGAGGAGCCGAGACCATCACGTTCAGGCTGCATCATCCGTCTGTCAGTCTGTCTCTGTTATAAGTGCCGCGTCCAGTGTTTGTTTGATAACCAGGTCAATAAACTGTGCATAAAAGTCTGTGTGAGACCTGTTTATATGTAGGACGATAGTGATAATAATTTACACTTCAAAATGACTACATAAACAAGAGAAGATCCAAAAGTTTAAGTTAACAGATAGCTATAACGTAAACCACGTTCTCACTCTTTTGTATGTGCGCTTGCTTTTATTTCATGATTGGGACATCATGTCCCTCCAATTTCAGGAATATTTGACTAATTTGAGTTCATGGTACGGTGGCTTAATGTTCCTCTAGGGTCCGGGTTTAATTCCCGCCTCGAGTCTACGTTCATGAAGTTTGCATGTTCTCCCCATGCTTGGTGGGTTTCCTCCAGGTACTCCGGGTCCTTCCCACAGTCCAAAAACGTACGGATTATTCAATTCAATTCAATTCTATTTTATTTATATAGCATTTTAATAAATGGTAATTGTCTCAAAGCAGCTTCACAAAATGAAAAGAAAATTAGGCTATATGGTGTTCCTAAATTGCCCGTAGTGTGAATGAGCATGTGAATGTGACGAATGTGACGTATGTGTGTATGTGTGTGTGTGCACTGTGATGGATTGGCACCCTGTCCAGGGTGTACCCCGCCTTGTGCCCTAAGTCTGGGATAGGATTCAGGCCCCCCGCAACCCTGTGTACAGGATAAAGCGGTATAGACCATGAACGAGCTTTTATTATATAAGGGCCAAAAGGTTTAGCCGGGTTGTGGAACTATAATGTAATGTCACTATAAGGAAGAACTGACTAGCAGGGCCTCACAAAAGTATGTCAAATATCTTACACAATCTTTAACTTTAATGAATAAAGCAAAGCAAAACAAACCAAACAAATAAGATTTTGGGTCCTCACAAATACAGTAAAACCTGTTTGTGTGTGTGAGTGATATCTGACAAATTTTTACAAGTGGGTACATGAGTCTTTAAAAAAACTGCAGCAGAGCAGACGTGTTGTTTCAGTTATTCAGACTGAATCGGTCAGGCTTAGAGTTTCGCACAGCATGAATTGGTTGCATTAATAATTATGTCTGTGGAAATTCGTCACGAGTCCAGTAAGACAAACATGTTTGTTTATACGTACCTTTGCCCATGACGCGTGTGAACTGAGCAGGAATGTCCCCCTCTGCTATGAGCGTGGTGTTGCTCTCAGCTTCCCCTCCGCTCACACACACTCCCGTGGCTGCGCTCTTTCCCTCGCTGCTCAGTAGGGGGCGCTGTGGAGACTCTGACACACTGTTGAACGCCTTGATGGGAGTCCCGATGATATAATGGAGCTCCTGCAAAGGAGAGCGCAGATTTCCGCCTTCCAAAACATCCTGAGGAATAAAAGAGAGAGAGAGAATATGAGACGACTAGAGATGAAGAAAACGATAATCCACAGACAAAAAAGTGTCGAGAGTAAATGGAAGTAAATGAAAGAGAGACAAATTAGCAGATGCAAGTATAATTGGAATTCAAGGTCACAGCCAGATGCATTGTTTATTTTTGACGCGTCCATAAATTGTAGATGAGCAACGGTCAGGTGTTGGGATATTTCTGCCGTGTAATGAGGTGTAAAATGACAAGTGGTGATGAAGTTCTCCCGAAAATACCTACGAGGCTTCGCTGCATTTAAACAGCTTTAAAGTTAAAGCTGAAAGGATCGGCACGAATAGTCCTGTTTCTGATCATATTAGTTTCCACATGTGGATTTGTTCTCTACTCACTATTTGCCTTGTGGTCTAGACAAATCCAAGCAAAAATGTCACGTTAACGTTATGGACGACGTTGGTATTAGGTTACTTTTAAAAGTTAGAATGACTTTGGAAAACATTGACTACATAACAATGAGATAAAGTTGAACAGATGCTAACACAATGCTGCAAAAAAAACATTATTGAGGTAAGAGCATTGCATGTTTACTTCTCTAACCGCAAACTAACTAACCTACGACCTGGCGACCGACTGTTCATTAAAAAGTAGTTTTAAAGTTTTACCGGTACTATGTAGCCAAAAAATGAGAAGAATAAACCACGGAGGTGGCAGACAGTCCAGTAAATCTCATACGTTTCTCTTAATATTTCTATTTCTGCTTTGTTAACTCCCAGGTTCCACGGTTAAATCCTAAATAGCGTTAAACGGAAAGCTATGTGTACAATCCCTTGTTCCCCTCTCACCCACGCTGAGACCCACAATTAGTGTCATTAACCACTGGACAACATCTGGGACGCCCATTGAAGAATATAGTTAAACGTCCCGGTCTACTACATCTATTATCATGACTTCTAATAAGATAACTCGATCGGAATTAACTGCTGTATAATTGACATCAGAAAATTTCAATTAATTCCTGTCCCCGGTCAATCACATCAACACTAGCCAATCTTGAGCTCATGTGTTCAGCTAGTTAACAAAGACAGTTCACATCAAACTGCCTAATATATTACACAGAGGCTGCAGCTCAAACATATCCAATGCCTTTTCATGTATCTAAACCTACTGTACGGCAACAAAAGAAAGCGAGGGAGGGGACAAAGAAACACAAACCTTTTCCAGGGAGCGGAGCATGTTCTGTCTTTCCTTCAGTTTCTGGATGCTGATGATGATCTTGTGCCGTGCCCCCTTGGTAACGCTCTACACGAAAGATTAGGGTATTTTGGACAGATAATCTCAGATATACAGTATGCGGTGAGAAAGTGGTATTATAGTGGAAGAGATGTTGAATTCTCAATTCTGATTGGTCAGAAGGTGTTGATTTCAAAATATATGTCTATCATTGATAAGAGAAGCTTCCTGTACTATAAATTAATAAAACCGTATGACTTATCGTTCCTTAATAAATAAATAAACGGAGTTACTATCAGAATTGACCCAAGTCCCGATTTAAATGTAGCTGAAACTAATGGCACCCCTAAAGACTCACACACAAACACAGCTCACCTGTGCCTCCAGCTGGTGTTCCGTCAGCGACATCATTTCCTCGTAGGTCATGGTGGAGAAAAGACCGGCGTACTTGTGCAGGCGCAGACTCTTTAGCCATGCCGGAACATCTGCGGGCAAGAACACACACGTCTGCTTACACAGCTACAGTTTTGAGTAAGCGTCACAGGAAAAAAAACAAAAAAACCTAGAAATCCTGCTCTGTCGGGAAAATCACGCATCTCGAATCACTCACTGTGCAGCCTATACAACTTAGTTAGCCTACTTCAACACACTGGAATAGGATGTAATGTTGGATGAAGAAAATAAACATCTAAGTGAAAAGCGAGGAGTGAAAAGGAGCACGGGTTCGGGCAGTCGGCTCACCCCTCATGCCGCTCCCCTCCTCGTTGAACGAGCTCCTGAGTGCCATGCCCATCCCCATACCCGAGCCATCCTCCAGGTGCTCGCTGCCGCCACTTCCTGACGATGCTACACTGCTCTGGGGTGACAGAGGGGCGTGGTCAGGGGTCAGAGGTGCCCCTCGTCCCCGCAGGTCCTCCTGTGAGAGCCAGCCGTGTCCCAGGGGCTGTGTGGACGAGCCGCTCATTGGGGGAGTGAGAGACACGGAGCGCTTCAGGGGACTGTGCTGACCCGCAGACTGCAGGACTGCAAACACACACACACACACACACACACACACACACACACGGATTATACAGTGATAGGGGCCTAAAGTTTGTTAATCGGAATCTAACCTAACGTAAACACACCGCGCAAACTTCTCGTTGTGACTTTATATGCAGTTAGTGAGCCAAGTGTCACTCCATAAACACTGCTCAAGTCTGAATATGTACACAATTGTGTGCACACCTTCGGGATTAATTCCTCCCTTTGGCTAAATAATCCAGCTCTCAATATGGATGCTCTAGTATTAACCTGCTATCTAGTGCTGTCTCTGTTAAAATGGCATTTTTCAGGTCTTTGAACCTGCTCTGAGGCATCAAGTGTATAGGGGTAGGTGGTAGAAGGGGGCGGGACAGGATGAAAAACCTATAAGCAAGTGGAGTGGCAGTTTGTCCTATGTATAGGCTTTCCAGGACCGGTTTAAAATAGGTTGCCCCTCTAACATTACACGCTCCGGTCTCTAAATATTAGCCATTTCCCCTAAATACAGACCCCACAAAAGGCTACCTTACAAGGGAAGGGGAAGGAATGGTATGCGGCGCTCAGCTGGGGATGGACTATAGAGAGCCGGGAGGTGTGGCAGCATCTGTCTGTCTGTGTGTGGCAAGGAGGAGACGAGATGCCGAGCTAAAAATTGAAATGATGCTTTTGCGTGGCCGCTGTGATACGGGACGGGCCACGGGGGTGCTGTTGTCATCTTCACCTATTATTCATCGAACCGGCGTCAACTGTCTCTATCATTAGAGAGCATGTATACTTTTTAATTCCATTCTGTAAAAAACTAAAATTGTTTATGGTTATGGCAGCTGAAACGAGCTGAGCTGATTGTAATTCTAATAAGTGTGTGTTCGTGGTGGGTGACGGAATGACGGGAAGTTTAAAAAGAAAATGAAAAAACACGCTTTTGTGGAGCCCAGATTCCAAGCTGTCTAAAATAAAGGGGATCTTGTGGAGCCAAGCATTAAACGGGCCCTTATTTATATCTTCAGCTGTCTCCTACATCAGAAAAAAAAAAAGGAGCCTCACATTCTACGCTGGAAATATCGCGCTCTAACCACAGATATGTTCAAACCCAATATCTTTGTCGGAGTCGCCTGGCTTGTGCGTGCTCCGCTTGTATGTTTCTCATCCTTGTTGTTGTTTCAGGGGTTTTACTACAAGTGTCTGGCCAAGAGTGAAGCGAACACAATGTTCCCTACAATCTCAAATGCAGATGATCGCTGCACACTCTCTCTTAGTTCAAAATCCAACACTTCACATTATTTGTCTGCTCTGGGCAGATGTGACACGAGATGCGTGACTGAACTACAGTGTGACCCGCAATCTAAGCGTCAGGTGTCTCAGGAATCAAAACTGATCCAAAATACACTGAAAGAAAATGGAGAAACTATTGAGTTTGTAAACGATGAGTTCGAAAAATTCTCTCATAACACTCTATATACCAAAACTGATCAGACTCAAAGCACACACACTAATGAGACATACAGTGAACATGCTGATTCCATTCAGCATTATACACACTGAATAGACGCAATGTGAACATTCCCATCAGGCTCAACATATACGCAGTGAATGTAACAGGATGATCAGACTAAATGTAAACATATCAGGCTCAGGATAAACACGCCGATGAGACTTACAGTGAACATTTAGATTCAGCATCTACACATCGCTCCGACGCATAAACATAAACACACTAATCAAAATCTAAGATCAGACTTAGCAAGACTGATTCAAAGGAAACATATTTATCAGATTTACAGTAAACATGATTAGATTAGATTTAGCATAAATGCACTAATCAGACTCAATGTAAACAAGCTGATCAGACTCGGTTGAAACACACTGATCATTCAATGTACCACGTTGATTAGACTCAATGTAAACATACTGATCAGACTCAGCATTAAAGCTGATTAGACTCAAGGGAAGCCCACATATCAAACTTACTATAGACAAACTGATAAACATACAGATAAACATACAGATTAGACCTTAATGTAAACTTACATATCAGGTTTAATATATATATATATATATATATATAATGATCAGACTCAGTGTGTAAACATGTGGATCAGATGTAATGTAAACATACTTGTCAGGTTCCATTTATACACACTGATCAGACTCAGTATAAACCTAGGGATCAAACCTAATGTAAACATACGTGTTAGATTGATCAGACTTAAACATAAACATACTGATCAGACTTACAATTAACATGTTGATTAGATTCTGATGAGGCTTAACGTACTGTACATGCCAGAATCAGACTCAAGCTAAACACACAGACTGATTGTAATTACACTGATCATTCTCAATGTAAATACACTAATCAGCCTCAGCAAAAAAATTAATGGAAACACACTGATCAGACTCACAGTAAATCGATATCAATGATCATCATCAGCCATGTCAATTACACTAATCAAACTCCGAGTTAATATACTAATCAGACTCAATGTACTGTACACACACTGATGAAACTTAAAGCAAGGGCAGTGAAAGGTCCAGCATATAGACATTGATAGAGACACTGTACATTTATCAGAATCAGTGTAAACAGACAGACATAAAATAGACACATTGATCAGACACATACTGATCAAACATATAGTCTACACTTTATGCAAACAGTAACCAGATTGTTTTTGATCAGACCCAAAAACAATCGGGCCACTATTAAACACACTGATCAGACCTAACATCAAAAAGTTAACACACACAACATCCAACATACAGATCAACTTCAGTCTACACGGTCTAAGTTTTATCTGATCAAACAAAAGGTATGCATTGATTAGACTCTGTTGCTAAACCACTGATCAGACAGAGTATAAAAAGTTTGTGTGTAAGCATAATGTCCAGCCCAACATCAGCTTACACAGACTGATCAAAGCCAACCTGAGTGTACTAATCAGATTCCCGGAAAACACACTAATCAGACACAATTTACTGTATATACGCAGATCAGACAAAGTTAAACACACAGACCCACAGATCAGACTGATTTTAAGCACCCAAACGGATTTAAGGAAAAGAAATACAGATCAGACATGCTGTAAACGGAAGATCAATCAGTGTTAAAGTACTTATCAGATCTAAAAAAAAAAAAAGCATACAGATCAACCACAACATACACACACACACACACACACACACACAAGAAAACTCTGATTTGACCCAAAGTATAAACAACCAACAGACCCAACAAGAAATGCTAATCAAACCTGACAATAATCAGATCTAATGTAAATAACTCATCAGACTTAAAAGAAACACTCTGATCAGACCTATATGTAAAAAAAAAAAAAAAAAAGCTTGTCAGTGTATGCCAGCCCAAAATTAAATCATAAATCCACTCACTGGAGTTGCTGCCGCTTCCTGTGCCCACTGTATTGATGGTAGAAGGGACTGATGATGACGGGTATAGGAGAAGATGTCCGTTCTCACAGCCCTGCTGTTGCTGCTGTGTGTGCCAGGTGGCAATGCCCGAGTCTCGGGATCCCTGCCAGCCGTTGAGGCGGTCATCAGAACCGTAACGCTGATGATGGGCATAGAGATGATGAGAAGAAGGCACTCGCTCTAGTGAATCTCCACCCCCTCCTCCTCCTCCTCCAGCAGTGCGCGTGGCTGCACGTTCTTCTAGATGATTGAGCCACAGAGCAAGATCGGCACGGTCTTCCAAAGAAGTGGCCGGGTGGATGAGTGCATACGAGAGCAGCTGTCTACTCTCCTCAAGGTTCCGCCCATACTCGATCGTGTGCGCGAGGATTTTGGGAAGTAACCGCATGTACTCGCTTTTGGCTTCACTGTTACCCGGCTTCAGGAGCGGCAGATGGGTGAGGACCAGAGAGATGAGACGTTCTCTTGGCTCGGCCTGCCACTGGCCAATCACCGCTGAGAATGAGACATGGGAAGGATATATTTGTTTTAGTAAATGCATTTAATTTACATGTGCAGAAATTTCTTTAAAACAAAGAGCATCATGACAAACCAACAAAAATAATCAGCAGTAAATAAAAATTGCTAAAGACCAATATGGCTGCGAGTGGACAGGGACAGATGTCATTTCTTTATTTTACCTTTTGTCCAAATCAGGCCTAGCTCTATGTCTACGCTATTACACAGTGTCCAAGCAGCTATACATATCCATCCCATCGAGGCACGTCTCAGAAACACTTGTCTTGTCCAGCTTCAGCTTCGGCTATAGATACTCTGAGGTCACGGTCACTTTGCCCAATACCACAAATAGAGGACTGGTTAGAGAACGGTACACACACCCATTGACAAATGTCGCCTCATTAGGTATACACTAAATCTAAACTGCCATATCACGATGATTTCCATTTATCACAGCCACCCCCACCCAAAAAAACATATCTCTAACCACGCTATCTTAGATAAAATATCCAAACTGATCTGATTAACGTATGTTACGTACTGTACATATGTACGCTTTATATTAACTCGAAACTGATGCTAGTTAGCCACACATACATGTCTGCCAGTTACTGCACATAAACCACACATAAACCAGATATAAAGCAAATACATGTTTATGGTTCAATATAAATGATTAATAAATACAAGTAGTTCAAATACTACCAAATTATTACTACTACTACTATATATATTACTTATATTTTACTAAATGCTAGTTCAAAATGCAAACCGGATTCCAAAAAAGTTGG
>JAQQZT010000005.1:27910177-27932831 GCA_030068275.1 Clarias platycephalus
TCAGCAATTCCCAGTTTAAATAAAATGACATTATGTAAAACAGTTTCTTTGTGTTTGAATTTTTATTTATGCATTTTTAGATACAAATTGCTATATTGTGATATATATTTCGTTATCGAGGTAGAAAATTGCTTCTACCGTGATAGAAGATTTTGGTTATATCGCCCAACCCTAGATGAAGATCATATCACATGTTATGGCAAATGAATGTAGGAAACCAGGAAATTCCAAAAGGTTCACATACTTTTTCATATATACTGTAAATGAACGTCAGTAAGGCACTAACACTGACAAATTAGCCACACTGTGTAAATAAGCTAGTTACAAATGCCTGTTAGCTATTTATATATTCGTCACGTTAGCTATTCAACTATACAGCATAGTAGCTAGTTAGATACTTTGATCTGTGATCTCTAATTATGTTATGACTGTTATATCATGACTAATAACATTAGCGTAGCAATCCACAGTTGCTACAGACTGTTACGAAATGACAAACTTGCTTTAACCTGAGGTAAAATGCGTAGGTGTAAGAATGTAGGTCAGTTTAAAAAAGAAAAGACTAATTCTACAACCCTGCCAACATACAGTCATATTGTTGTGATTAAAATTAACAAGTACAAATACTGTTCTAATTCACATTGTGTTCAACTTATAAGTTATAGCAGAAGTGGAACAGGCTCTGTGTGTGTGTGTGTGTGTGTGTGTTGGGGTGTGTGTTTGTATAGACTGGAATGCACAGTTACGTTGTGCGCCCTCGAGGTCTTACGCACAATATGTCATGCTTTCTTGATGTCACAAAAGTTCAGACTAGAAGGAGCGCGTCAGGGCTCTGGGCATTTTCAAGGACAGGGCTAGCGTTACTTTGTTTCTCGTGATCCTCCGGATTTACGTACGTAGGGACAAACTCAAGAACTTTTGCGTCACTCTGTCGTCGTCTTTTAAGCCGCTTTTTGATTTGTGGAGACACTCTACAGTCATGTCCAAATATATTGGCACCCTTATAGAAGATCACGGTATTTGATATTAGTTATTTTAAAATGAATAGAATAGAAAGTTACTACTTGATTTATAACATTTACAGTACGAATACAGATAAAATGACATGGACACAAATACTGCAGTCATTAACATATTTTTTAGCTAAGCCTTTGGAGGCTGAGCTAAAAAATTGTAGGATTTGGATCAGGACTCACTACAGAACATTCCAATGCTTCCCCCCCCCCACACAACTTTCAGATACTGGGCTGGCTATATGTTCTGCTCCAAAATGCTGTGACATTGTCTTGGGACACTGAACTATGCGCAGATCAAGGTACCTGGTATGTGAGGCAGCAAAGCAACTCCAAAACCTCTCTGAGCTTCCACCACGTTTCACATAAACCACACTGACAGTGTTCATTTATTTAGAAGATTCTCCTATAAACGAAAATGATGGCAGTTGATGGGATTTTCCAAAAGAAATAGCAAATTTTGTCTATCCAGAGCACATTCTGAGAGACCTGTGGCTTTTTTGTTAGTTGATTTTAGAAAAAAGGTTATTTTGCGATGAAGCCCATTTTCATTGGTGGTGTGACCTGAAATTGTTGAACCATGAGCTTGAAGGTCCTTTCTTTCTTCTTTTTGAACCATTCCTTGTTCATTTGGCGTTTGCGACTTCGTCCAGAGATGCTGGGCCTTAAACTTGATGATGCAGTATAACATCAACATAATAACGCTGTCCACTGTCATCACAGGTACATCAAGCTCTCCAGAAATGACCTTTAAGATACCTAGATGATCTGTTTAAACTGGCCACTTGAGTGATTATAAGATTACAAAAGACTGCATTACTAGTTAAACCTGAATAGTCTGGTCAAACTAAAACCAGAGGTCTAAATGACAACTGGTGTGTAAATTAATTCAGGCCCTGACGGTTCATCACGCTCAGCTACATCTCAGTAGACTCATGTGTGTAAGATGAGTTTTTAACGGGATGTTACAGGGAGCCGATTCCACTACCCTGTTTACTACTGTTTAGAAGCCATTAAGACACGCACGCAACATAAATATCACTAACATCCCCAACACTCAGACTGAGAGACGACTGCTCAGCTGAGACACGCTCCAGTTGGACGACTTTTTCTGACACTTCCATTTTTACAAGGGTCGTGGCTGATGCCATCCGTTATTTGTAAAAGCTGTGAGCTTTGACGTGGTCGGGTTATTTGTGAAGTCCTGACATCGCACGGCAGGCGGGCTGCATTCTGGAAACATTCAATCTCGGACTGGTTTAGCTCAATGGGAGGCTCTGGATACTGTTAGCGCTCTCCTAAGTTAGAACCACAGGTGCGTGTCAAGACGGCTTTAAAATAAATCCGATTTGGATATGAACTCATAAAACCTTTTTTTAAAAGACATGCCACATGTTCAAGAAGAGAAGATATGCAAAGAAATCAACAAGTAAGGAATAAACAGGGTAGGGTGTGCTACCCTGTTTCAAATAATTGATCTTACTATGCAAAAGTTGTTGCTGAAGATTAAGATGAAGATTCAATTTTAATTTCAACCATTATCGTCGTCACTCTCACTGGTCAGCTCATTATTATCATGAACGTTTTTTCTTGGAGGAGAATGGAGGAAACCATTTTAACCTCAACATAATATTCCCACGCTTTGTACTTGTCCACCGCTCCTTCCATCACTCCACCTCTCTGGCCCAGCTGATGGAGTGAGCTGCTAATACAATAGAGGCTTCTCATCTCTCAGACTTCCGCTGTCACTCCCCCACCGCTCACTTCCTCCACAGCCTGCTCGCTCTCTCAGTCAATCATCCACACACACACTTACACACATTCTTTCTCTTTCTTACTGTATACTGTTCACTGAAATATCACTTAGAGTTTGAATCGATTGTGTGATCGAATGGATCCAGGATCTCGGATTCAGTAAAGGAGGCGTGGCTTCTCTGTGTGTCAGTCTCAGTGAAGGAGGTGTGGCTTCAGTGCTCCCCAGTCTTAATAAAAATGGCATGACTTTTCTGCAAGCCAGGCCTAGTGAAGGTGGTGTGTTTTTTGTGTGGTTTTTTTTGGGCATGTCAATCATAGTGAAAGGGGTGTGGTCTTTGAGCATGTCAGTCTTAGTGAAGGAGGTGTGGCTTTTAGGGGTTTTCACTCTTAGTGAAAGGGGTGTGGCCTTTGAGGATGTCAGTCCTAGTGAAGGAGGAGTTGCCTTTGGGACTGCCAATCTTATTGGAGGGGTGTGGCTTTTGAGCATGTCAGTCCTAGTGAAGGAAGTGTGGCCTTTGAGGATGTCAGTACTAGTGAAGGAGGTGTGGCTTCTGGGCATGTCAATCTTAATGAAAGGGGTGTTGCATATCAATCATAATTATGGAGGTGTGGCTTTTGGGCATGTCAATCTTAGTAAAAGAGATGTGGCCTTTGAGGATGTCAGTCCTAAGGAAGGAGGTGTGGCTTTTGGGACTGTCAATCCTAGTGAAATGAGTGTGGCCTCTGGGCATGTCAGTCCTAGTGAATGAAGTGTGGCTTTTGTGAATGTCAATCATATGAAAGGGGTGACATTATGAAAGGGGTGTGGCCTTTGAGGATGCGAGTCCTAGTGAAGAAGGTGTGGGTTTTGGGCATGCCAATCATTTTGTCAGTTCCACTCAAGGGGGTGTGGCCTCTTAGCCTTTTAGGCTTAATTTTTTATATATTTGGTATTCGGACATACATTGAAAAGAGAAAAAACACCATCATGATTATAAAACAAACTGTTATTTACTAATGATTTTTTCTTCAAATTCAGCAAATTTGAAATTCAGTGACAGTTCATGAATGAGAGGAACTACAATTTGTGTGTGGTTTTCTAAAATGTAGAATTATTTATTTTTAGCATTCATTTTTGTCATTTCCTCATACGCTGTCCATCTCTCTCACTGTATTTCTGTTCTTTCAGCCTGTAGCAGTAAACGCTCGGCTACTACCGGAGCCATCCAGACCCGTAGAGGCGGTTGGAGAGGGAGGATGGAAACAGTGAGCAGACTTTCTCTAAGTTCTCTCCAAGCGTTTGTGGAAACCCTTCCGTAACCCCCACCACCACCACTCTCCCTCTCCCTTTCGCTCTCTCTCTCACACACTTAGACTCATTCATTCCTCTAACGGCCTCCCGTACACTCTTATCCTCTCTCTTTTCCATTCCACTCTCCCACAGACGGGAGGTAGATGTACTCCGAGAAGCCGGAGCGAACCATGTGGTCATCTGCATGAGTCATGAAGAAGAGAGCCCAAGGGAAAAAAAACGAGGGAGAGAGGAGAGGGAGAGACTTGGAATCTGTGAATCATAAAGTAGAGGTGCAGTGTGAGGAAAGCCCTGCTTAAATGATTTATCAGTTGGGGTTAAGGGGACAAAACGGGGCGACTTGGAAAGGAATAATAAAAAAAAAAAAACAGGAATAGCACAGAACTCATTTTAGTGAAGTACGTAACGTTTAACGTCATGATTTATTGAATTTTAAACTGATTATTAGATCATGACTGATCCTGGTTTACTGATCTCCAGATGTTCTTTTAGAATCATATTAATCTCTCATCTTTCTCAAGTGTGTGTGTCAAGCCTCTGAGCATCAACATGTTGACATTTTCATCTAACACGCTCATCTGGTCAAACCCAGAACGATAATCTGAGCACAATTCTGGCCTCAAGATAAAAACATGACTAGAATATAGCAGATGTGTTTTACAAACCATGCAATGTCAGCTATTTCACCCACACACACATTGCGGTGCAATCTGATAAACAGCACTCAACATCATTTGTTTTCCAGAGTTTGCATCTGCACAGATGAGATGTGTAAACTCTCGCTCAGGCCATGATGTCATCAGTTTTGTAGTCAAAAATCTTTCATTTCTCGCTGCCTGGGTCAAATCATCCAATCACACCGGGGACGTTTTCATACTGTATAAAAAAAAACCTAAGTAAGGGTACTGAATCTGCTTAAACACTGAGAAACAACACAAAAGTCTTTCTCACACCTCTCTCTCTCTCTCTCACACACACATCTAAGTTGGAGGAGTTGTTTGTTGGACACATGATTCCTTTCTATTTCTATTTATAGATCCTCTACATCACACACACCCCAACACCCCTCGGCTTAGAGATCACACCCTATTTTTACAAGTTCGACCATACACACTCTGCTCAGCACACCGTTCATTCACGTCCTACTGCGAAATCAGCGGCGGAGGACATGATGAGGTCAGGAAACGCTCTCTTCTGTGGCGGTGTGTGAAATTCGGTGTCGCAGGAAAAGCCTGCATAATACGGGTTAACACTACAAACACAGAGACAGTGAGAAAGAGAGAGAGACGCTGCTGTGTGTGTTTTTGTGTGACCATTCCTTTTTATAGTTGTTGAGTCAACACAACAAGGGCACGGCGTGTTCCCATAAGAATGACACACCACCTTTAAGCCCCTAGCACCACGCGCGCAGCTCAACCACCCGACCATCAGCATCAAAACATCAGAAACATGGAGAATGGAGTGACTCAGGGAGGAAACAGTCTGTGTTTATTCCTAATCCCCTTAATGGAAAAAAAAGAGAAGAAGATATAGAACAAAAACAAGGTGGATGTTAGATAGATAGATAGATAGACAGATAGATAGATAGATAGATAGATAGATAGATAGATAGATAGATAGATAGTTCGGTCATGACGATAAAATGTTTTTCAAACTGAGAAAATTATGAGAAGAGTGGAAGACAGAGGCAATTGAACAGAATTAGAAAAGTCAGCGAGAGAGAGAGGGAAAGAGTGAGAGTATCCCCCCCACCCTTCTCTCTGTTCCTCCTCTCTTCTCTCCAGCTCAGCTCAGAGGAATGTGCTGCGTTCCACACATCCACTCGTTCAGTGGAAGAATGAACAGTTTTCCGAACGGAGCTGCCGCGTCCCAAACCACGCCGCTGAGATGCATAGTTTCGCTGTGAGATCACTCGGCCAGACGCTACGATAAAGCGCACTACCTTAAACGGACTCCTAATGTGTTTAGCAGAGTGGAGGGGATGAGGATGGAGGGAAAGAGAGAGAGAGAGAGAGAGAGAGAGAGAGAGAGAGAGAGAACAGCACGTAGTGGAAGAATGGCTCTCCAAACGGTGTGAAAGGGTGACAGTGGAATGAAAGGGCAGAAAAGTTGAGATGATGAATGAAGGCCATATCGCATACACTTCCACTTCCAGCATCGGTGTGGTCGAAAGCACACTAAAGCGTCATACGTTCATACTTGAGTTCAGTACAGTAGCATACGATCAGCCAACACAACACACTACAGAACACTGCAATACGCTCGAATATTTGTCAGAATAGCACAATAGGGCACATTACAATAGAAATCATAATAAATGAGATTAGTATACTATAATACACAGCGATCATACTTCACAACACAACTCTTGAATTTTCGATTTACAGTAGATCGATTCCATAGTATTAGTGTTTACTGTCTGAATATTTCAACTAGGTATACTTTTAACAAGTTTTAACCCAAAGTATCTATTATGCATTGAAATCATGTAGAACTTGTGTTGTCGATTTTAAACGCCATATCTTTTTTTTTCTGCCCAGAAATTTAAAGAAGAACCATTACTTTAGCAAAATGTGGAAGATGGAAGCAGTTTGCATTTTCTGCAGAAACCGTGGAAACCACAGTATTTTTTTAGGGATTAGAAAGTTTACCAAAAACGTTACGAAAAGTATGAATCGATTCTGAATAGAAAACTGACCTGTTGATTCAATTGATTGAATCAATCTTTTGCTGCACAATCAATTTAATCGCACAGCTGTACACTATACCCTCACACTGTAATACAACACAGTACTAACAATACTGTCTAACAATACAGTACACAAAAATATGATGCACTCTTATTCTATAATCAAACACTAGAATAATACAGCCACTCAAATACAGCTCAGTATACCTACACTACACGCTACACTATACAACATACTGTAATAACAATTCAATCATACTACAAAAAACTATAAGAATCCACCGAAATCATACTACATACTACACTAATATAGTGTGTCACTAAACCGTCACACTGTAATCATACAGCACATAGAAATACAACACAGTTTAGTTACGTGTACTGTAATATTGCTGGACAAACACTATAATCACACTACAACAAACACTATTAGAACACACTACTGTATAATTACACTATTGTCTACCACATTATAATCATACAGCACAATAAAATGCAGCACAGTAGTATACCCATACTACACTGTGCTGAAGCGACAATGATAGCATAACCAGTACACTTACGACACACGAAAATCATACAGAGCGTACTTCATCACACTGTAATCATAAAGCAAATGAAATACAACAAAGTTATATTCATATAATATTATAGTACAAAAGAAGTGTACTATAATATCGTTAGACCAACACTATAATCATATTACAACAAACACTATTTGAAGATACAGTACAACTGTATAATCATACTATAGTATACTACACTATTCCCTACCACACTGTAATCATACAGCACAATAAACTACAGTACAGAATCCCCATACTATTGCACACTACACTGTACTGACAGGAAAATCATACTACATCAAGCACACTTAGGACACACAGTAATTATACAGAGCATACACTTTAGTCATACTACAACAAACATGATTACACTACATTATAATCATACTACAGCATACTACACTATAATCATACAACAGATGAGAATACAGCACCTTATACCCATACTATAGGGGTACTACAGTATAATGATACAAAAACAAACTCTATTAGAACACTTTACTGTATAATCATACTCCTGTATAGTACACTATAATCATACAGCACAATAAACTACAGGTACAGCATAGTGGTATCCCCATACTATTGCACACTACACTGTAATGAAGCAACAATCACTTCAGCAAGCACTTTCTGGACATATATATATATACGAAAGTCATCACACTGTAATCACACAGCACAGTGTATTTATTCTCTAGCATATTACACTAACACTATAATCATACTACAAACAAACACTATTAGAACACACCAGTAATCATTATCATAATGCTATAATCATACAGAACACTAACATACAAAACAGACACGCAACATTATACAAAATCTAATCATACTAGAACATAGTACGTTATACTATAATCATACAGAACAATAAAAAACACAGTATATTTTCTGTATATTTTAGCATGCTACACCATGCACTACAAACACTATAATCATACTACAACAAACACTTTTAAAACACAATGCAATCATACTAGAGTACAGTATACTACACTATACTCCATCACACTATTATCATAAAAGACCCTAAATACAGCGCATTATATCCATAGCATAGTGCACCACATTATATGCAATCACACTATAATCATACAGCACAGTATACCCATACTGCAGCACGGGTCATGATACACCCGGATCACTCTATAATCATACACTAACGTAAAACACAGCATACACTTTACTGTAGTAAGTAACACACACACACACACACACACACACATGGGGTTATTAGGGTTGTGACTTCCCTTGAATATGTGGATGTGAATTTTAGCATTTTTTTTTTTTACAATACTGACACTTTGATATTGCGCTAAACAAGTCCAGGCATCTCCGTGGACTTTCTGACACTGCTAAATCCTGGAGCGTATGACTCACACACTCTTTGGACCAATCCTGCCTCCTGCTAACCCAGTCTGGGCTTCTCTCACAGCTCAGACTGCTGTGAATCACACACTGCCACACTGTTATGTCTGCCGCGTCAAGTCAGACAGGAGCGCCATTCTAATTTTAGCTCACGGAAGAAGAAAAAAACCAAACACAACAACAATTTGTGAGGTTTGTGAGTTTGGCTGGCGTCGAGCGTTCGGTTTATCCCCGTCTTCCTTCCAGCCGTGTCTATTCGTGACCTTTAAGTTTGTATGCTGTGAGCGATTGTGTGCGTACCGGTTATCGGGATGGACAGAGAGGGAAACACCTGCCAGAAGCAACCAAATAAGCACAGAGTCACTATTGTTCCCACACACGATGAGCTCCATCGCGCACTCTCTCTCTCTCTCTCTTTCTCGCCATCCGTTTTCCTCTCTGTCTATCTCAGTTTGTCTCTCCCTCCATCCGTCTATCTCTCTCTCTCTCTCTCTTACAGCTTTCTGGGTCAAGGGAAGTCCGTCATGGCGTGCACATGCACCATTTAGTGTTCGCTCTGCTTCTATTTTGGTAAACAAAGCTTTTAGACAGCACAGACTAAAAAATAAAAAAAACCATCAAGACTACGTCAATGTAATGCGTCAACGTGTTCATTCATACAAAATGAGCTCTGCGTTTTCTTATCCTCAAAGAATATAGGCATACCACAAAACACTCTTATTATGTAGATAATAAGAGAGAGTGTTTCAATAGCCCATGTGCCCCATTAAAAAAAAAAATCCGGCATAGAAAATGCGGACTTGAAAAAGGAAATAGCGCCTCCGTCTTTGATGTCAAACGAAATATGATGCATTGTAAATGATTAGACTAAAACGACAATATATTTCATTTGTTATTTGGTCTATAGTGAAAATAAATGTTGTTTTATTTATTATGTATTTTATTTTTACAGTGTAGTTGCAGTACAGAAAACATGAATTTCGCCATTGTGGTCAAAGCGTCAGACGTGTCGGACTTCTCAAGGTCAAATTTGTTAGACATGCTTCTCAAACTCCACCTTGTGTGAGTGTCTTTTACGCAACTTCTAAGAAGAAAACACGTGATTTCGTCTTAATTCATCTTATATTTAGCCACACTTTTTTAATATTTCAACAATAGTCACAAATCCTGAGGTCAGAACCATCGTGCTCCCCCAGGAAGTGCCGCTGCAACTCGTCGAGAGTCGAGTCTTCAATGAAGTTCAGGTCTACTTTGTCTACCTGTGGAAACCTCAGAGCTTGAGTGTTTGCGCAGGGCTGAATGTCGCAGTCAGAGCTATGCTTGGAATGTGAGCCTCAAGTCTGCGGATTTGAGAGCTAAGGGTGCTATTTAAGGAAATAGTTGGGCCCCCAGTATCCCCTAGCTCCCCCCCCCCCCCTTTGCTTATTCGCTTCCTGTCTGGAAGAAATCTTTATTTCCATACTCCATGCTGGGAGATGAAGAAAACTGTGGATTCCTCCACTGAGTAACTAAAAAAAAAAAACATTTCATAGGATTATGCTGTATTTAATACGAATGCATCCTGGTCTGAAACTGGAAAAGAAGCCGTGGCCATCTTCTTCAGACTGAGCTCATGCTCGATCAGCACTTTTTGAACCCGGGCGCACAGTAGAGCATTGTGTCCCGCTGTACAAACAACACAGATGTGCCGGATGATTGGCAGCTCAAGCCAAACTTACAAATGCAACAGTGTGGAGAGAAATGACCTCACAAGACATACAGCCCTGAGGCGTGGTATGGAAGAGTGCTTTGGCATGCGTATAAAAGGTAGAGATGTCTCCAGAGCGCGTGATCCATTAGAGTCGAGCATGCTTGAACAGCTGGGGTAGCTACAGAACCGGTCTGACTGCGTGGGGTAACAGGGCAAGTCACTGATCTCTTAGGCGAGATGACACCCTTAACCCGGTAATTCTTCAGTGTCGGAACTGACTGTTGGTGAATCTCTCTTTTTTTTTCCACACATCAATCATTTTCACCCTGAGCCAAGGTGGAAAAACACACACACACACACACACACACACACACACACACACACACACACACACACAAAACGCAGGCTAAGTCTGGCTATTCCATCTGCCGAGGACAGGAAACTCTTCCAGCTTGCCCAGCCCCCTCTTCCCTCCCAGATGTCAGACACAGGTCGAGACGTGACCAAGAGAAAATGAAGAGCTCTTCCCTTCTCTCTCTCTCTCTCTCTCTCTCTCTCTCTCTCTCTCGTACATTTTTGAATGCATATGCACACTTTGCCTTTTAACTAAAGCAGGGCTTTCTCTACATCAAAAATAACTCGAGGCCCAAATTTCATTAAAGAAAAAAAGGTAACCAGAGTGCCCTCTAGTCATTCTTTTCCCTCTTGAATTGCTGATTTTTGCTTATAATAAGAACTGATTCAGCAGCTGCTCATCTACTTCAGCATGTTTTCAAAGGTTAGAAGAGTGCACACATTAAATATAGTTAACCAGCTCATTTCTATCTCCATAACCTCATTTATATTCACGAAGGTTTACTACCTCGTGTATACTCAAGCAGCTAATAGCTGAAAGGTTCAGGGTTAAATGTGTAAAGACTGCTGAGCTACAGCGCTTATGCACTTGACATACAGAGTATACTGTATAGGAGAACGAGAAGCTCATGAAGCCTATAGATGTGCATTTTTACCTGATTAATCATTAACTAAGCAGCTAGACTAGTGAACACGAAGCAATCCAACAAGCCGTCGAGCCTAACCCTAACTGTGTATCTTTCACCTTAGCCTTAGTTTTATTCATTTAAATTTCACCTTGCTGATAATCGTCTTCCACCCACTAAAGCTTTTTCTTTCTATCTCTCGCCTGCGGCAGCTAAAAGGTGAAGCAACAGGCATCTTGCTAACTAAGCACTTCTGGATGCAAAACCTACATGTCAGTCAAGCAGACTACAGACCTATAACTATGCACAATTCATTCAAAACATGGAAGCAAAGCTTAGGTGTTCAAGGATTAATTCATACTGGAAAGGATTTGTCGGTCATGAGGTCATTAATGAGGTTCAGTGGCGTTGGGCCGTGATCTAATATCCATCAATAGCTTGACACTACAACTGTTCAGGTTAAGTTATACATGCATAAAGACAAATATGCAGCTGCACTTCCGAGTTCTGATTTATCTTTCTGTAATGATCGAATGTATTCATGCAAAGTATGTACAGTAAACCTCTCTCCGAGTCTACATCATCTGCCTTTACTTTCTCCACTTTTTAAAAAAAAACAGCTGGAGGATGACAAAGCAAAAAGTCAACCTCGTTCACTTTTACTTATGCTCACGTCTACTCTCATTTTACATGCGGCTTCCTAGTCACGACACGATGACATACGGAGTCTTAAACCTCAGCTGAAAAAGGAGATCAAATCTACAGGGTGTGTGACGCTGTGTAAATCACCTGGATCTGTGTGCAGTTTGGGCTAGAAAGGAACCAGATGAGGTCCAAACCTGTTTCAGCATGACAATACTACTGTGTATAAGTCATGCAGATGTGTACGAAGACATGGTCTGTCAAACTTGGGTGGGAAAAGAACTCCTGGACAGATCCCTGACCTCAAACCCGCTCTTCTCCTTTAGGATGAACTGGAACGTCAGCTACAAGCTAATCAGTATCTGACCTGCTAATGCAGCTTATTGAAAATGAAGTGTGGATACAAGATTCGTTATACAAGCCGGATCATTTTGTGTCAGCATTTCCAGTAACTAGGCGTGGCACTGAATGCCTAGAAGTCTGGCTCGTGGTGCTTTATAAAAATCCACAACTCTCATTTCAAAGTCGTAAGATCAGCTATTGATGATGTTACATAACACTCACTGCTGAGCTGCTTTTCAACAGCACACACTTTTTTGTTACTCCATAATATTTCCTTTTATCAGTTATAACTTTCCATAAGTGAAGTTACATGGATTCATTTGCACAGGTGGGGGACTTTCCAAACCAGGACTTTTGATTGTGCAGAATAACAGGACGCAGTTCTGAGAGTGAAAACTCCCATTGTTTCTCTATATAATCCATTAATGCACTTATCCCAGTGTTTCACTAGTGCTTGGATACCATTAGGGTAGAAAGTTTTCTTAGTACGCTGGAGCCATGACCGGACTGCCTGTGTGATTCACATTCGAAACGCCGGCCTCCCAGGAACTCCTTTAATGGCTTTTCCAAACATGTATAAATGGCTTGGAGCGCCGTCAGGACTGACACAGATACTGTATTAAGCTGCTAGCTGAACATTTTTAGTTGTTATTAGACGTTAAACGCGACACTAATCTTAGCTCTCATTCCTGTAAATGTCTTGCTGTATTGACTTTTGCACCATGGCGTGGGCTTCTTACTGCGTTCACACAATTTTTTGAGAACGTAGTGGGAACGTGGCTCAGTCGGAGAGAAGTGTAACTCCTTACCAGTAATATTGTCATGGTTTTCCAATAACGTTATGATACTGTATAAAGAATTATTGTCTTACTCTTATATAATAAAGACAAACACAGTGATTGGGTCAAAACATGCTCTCTGTCCCGTTCTGTCCCTAAGTCCATATTAGTGCCTGAAGCGAAGTATTTTGTGCCAGGAAAAGAAACAGTTTGCTTCTGTGTGGCTGTGATGAAACAGCACACCACCCCTCAACACGAAGCACAATTTCTTCCCAGACAGCACAGAATTTCTGTTAGGAGCAACCAGAAGGGTGGACAGCCATGACAGAGCAAGTGTTTGGGTGTTGGCCTGGAAAAACACTTTATAAAGCCAGGGTATGGAGAAATAGGGGATTTCGCTTCCAATACATCTAGACTACTGGTATGAAAACGCTTACTGTTTATTACTGTTTACAGTATATCCACACACTGCTTCTGTTGTAACGGTCATCACATGGAAAATCGGCATCATTTGAAATGAATCCCAACGAGGCTGACTTCTCGAATCTTGGAACGTCGGAATTATGCAACAATAAAATAACTTTAAGGACGAAACAAGTGTAATCATGGATCATGGATATGTAAGGAGATGCTTATGTACCGTTTACTCGGTTATGTCCAGTGTTAGCGCTATGGGACAGCTGGTATCTTTTCCGCCGTGTTAAAGTCTTCAAAAATTTCTGTTCTTTTAGTAAGTGGTTAGTACTGTTGCCTTGGGAGTCTGCGTGCAAATTTCTGTGTACACCGGTTTCTTCCAACAACCCCAGAGGTTTATTAATGTGACCAATGGTTGCCCATAGTGTGTACTATAATTGAAGGTGTGAGTGGGTACCCCATCCAGAGTGTACCCTGCCTTGCAGTGTATAAGCTGCAGGCCCCTGTGACCATACACAGTATAATATATAAATAATTGGTGGTTCCTTGGTCACTATAAATAACTAATCGACTTTAAGGAAGGAAAAGGCGATGACGTGAAATGTAACTAAAAAGGGTTAAAAGTATGCGTCAGAGAAAGTTTAAAACAATCCCTAGCAGTAGTCATATTTCAGAATTTTGTTCCTCAATCCTGAAGCAGTGGACCTTAATGCAAAAGAGCCTAGATTATTGCAACATGTCTCTCCGTACCTACCTTCAAGCGTTCCGGTATTCCTGGTGACCTAAAGCGCCTACAGCATGTTTATCAATAATGACAGAAACCGTGGGCAATGAGTCACTCTGTGGACAGATGAAACCCAAAGTCTGAAAAGCAGCGTGTCAGTAACGACCTTCTCTGCTGCTGAGACTGAGCGTGTCTCGTCTGACTGCTACGACAGGAAATGGATGCTGAGAGTGGAGGGCAGGAGCCGAGCACTACTACTGTGTGTGGCATGACATCGATCTCCCAGGGAGGCCACCATGGTGGAAAATCAACTCTACTCTAAACAGCACCATGACGTGGGCACTGCCTTCACAATTCTACATACACTCTCAAACACACAGCTCCCGTGTCACGTCCTTTCGACAAATCAAAGATCTGCACCCTGCATATGGGATTTATATTCTTGATTATGGACGTAGAAAGTAGGAGCAAGGGTATCAAAAGTATATTTGCAAAGCACTAACACTGGAGACTCCTTCCATGAAGCTGTAAAGAACCATCTCCTCACCAAAAGATTGTCCTAATCTATATTAATAAATCTATTTGTTAAATAAAAGAAAGCACAAATCAAAGTCAAGGATTAACTGTTATTATAGAAACCATACCAAAAGAAGGAACATTTGAGGGAAGGTGTCTTTTAAAATAGGACAGGTATATACACTACTACATTTTACAGCTGTGTGTTATTGATCTATCGGTACAAGCCACAAACAAAAACACACTCAATATAACCCAAAACTTTAAAAAAATATATATTATTTCCATATTTAGGCAGTGTAAGACAAGAGTTTCCAGTGTTTTTTCTTTCCCTTACGCATAAGTTGTAAATAGTATACTATTTATTGAGCACGTAGACACTTAGCTCAAAGTCACCATCGGTGTGTTTTGGGATGCTATGACTAACATCGAGTACGTTGCATCACTTCGGGTCGAGGAACAAGGCTGCTTCTTCACCGACTCGAATAAGTAGGTCATTGTGGATTCCTTTCATTAGTACAGTTCCTTCCAAATAGTTGCTCTTTTCCACTCGCACTTCCAGCTGAAAGTCAACCAGCTGTAAGCGCCACTCTACGGATCTTTCGAACACTTTAGTGTTATTAGGTGAAAAGAAAAGAACTGTAGTAGTAGTCAAATCTGTTGATCAAATGCTTATAAACGTGGCACGGTGTATATTTCAATGTACTGTGCATCAAGAATGAGAGAAAAATTGCAAAATGTAATGAGTGTTATTTTGTATGGATGAAACAAAACTGGGATGTTCAAATAAAAAAAAAAAAAAAAAAGAAATACTATGTTAAAGTTTTCTGAAAAGTACAGTAACACACCATTTCAGGGCAAATTTAATACCTGATTGAAAATATTAAGCAATATCACACAGGAGGGAGTGCTCTACTGCTGGATATAGCACAGCTGTGATGTGGTCGTATGAACCATAGCCGTGCTATATCCAGCAATATACTGTAGCACAAACTCGAATATAATAGTGAAACGGAAAGCTAGTGCGCTACATAGGGTGTACATTCCTTTGTTTAACAAACCAAGCAGTGCCCTTGATCAGGGGTTAGAGAGGGATTTAGAATTCAGCTTTGTGTTAGAAGCTTGTTAGCTTTGTAGCTGTAAATAAAATACCATGGATTCGATTCAGAATTACTTGGAAGCAATTAAGGATATTAAGCAATAATATCAAAAACAATTTCGTATAGTAACAAGTACCTAGTGCCTAGTTGGTACCTTATATTCCTTGTTAAACATTTTTTATAAATAACGTGATCTTTCCATTTTGCTGGGAGAATGCTAATCTAAAGATTTTTTATTAAAAAATGGTTTAAAATTATAAACCAAAAACTAAATAAATACAGTTTCAAATTCATCATTCAGTCTAAAGTAGGAGAGAATACAATTTTTCTTTTAAAACACATTAGCTAAGGCTGACTAAACACATTTCTTGCTAACTTTTATAATGGTAAGAGCATAAACATACAAAACTAGTATTTCTAACCATTCAAAACTACCTACAGTGAAACCTCAGATTGCGAGTAATGCGGTGTGCGAGTTTCAATAAATTTTGACTTGAAAAAGGAGTCTTGGTTTACGAGTACCGAGTATCAGGTATCACGCATGTGCTTCTTGTTTTGATGCCAAGCGTCACGTGATCACAACTGAGCCAACGGTTTTTCCGACAAAACAGTCTTTCCGTTAATGTGTATGTGTGTGTCAAATAAGAGAGGAGAAAGGTTTACTGTGTAAGATGAGAAGGGGGAGGCTGATTACTTCACTCACATACACACACACACACACACACACACACACACACACAGCGCCTGCGCGCATAAAAGGAAACACTTATCTGTCGGGATTTATTTTTACTTTTTTTAAAGGTAAAGTGCAGGTAAATTTTTTTTTTTTACTTTAGATTTTGCATATTAATTATTTCTTATTTATATATTTTTTAAAATAATTTTTGGGGATTTTTTCCAGATTTTCTCCCCTAATTTAGTTGTGTCCAATTCCTCCCCGTCACTAGGGGACTCCTACATTAAGGCTACTACTACCACTTAAGTCGGAAGGGCCGAAGACTATCACGTGTTTTCTCCGAACCATGTGATACTTATTTTTTTGGGCTGTGGAACGAATAATTTGAGTTTCCATTATCTCTTATGGAAAATTTTACTTTGATTTACGAGTGGAATACGATTCCACTTCCGGAACGAATTAATCTCAAGTATGTAATCCAAGGTTCCACTGTATTTGCTAATAGCTAGTTACGCACAATTACCAACAGCCTAAATAAATAGAAATTAATGTATTATGTAATTAGACAGACAAGCCTCCTAGTGGCGCAGTGGTAAAGTGCTCGCCTTATCATCCGGAGATCCCAGAGGGATGAGAGGTACTTAGTACTCTCACGGCTCTACAGCCAATCAGGGGTGTCTGTGAGCTCACGCAAGCGAAAGGAGTGGATAGCGCTGTCCTCCGAGTGTGTTACTCCGCCCCCATTGGTGTGTGAGCGAGCAGTTCTAAAAAGGTGCGGTCGGCTGGCGTCACGTGGTTCGGAGGAAACACTTGATAGTCTTCGGCCCTCCCGATTGAGTGGTAGTAGTAGCCTTAATGTGGGAGCCCCCTAGTGACGGGGAGGAATTAGACACTACTAAAATTAGGGAGAAAAATCTGGGAAAAATCCCCCCCACCCCACCTAAAAAAAATCCCCCAACATTTCTTTTTTCATGTTTTTGTGTTAAATATATTTATTTTAAAAGATACAATTTTTAGGATACACTGTAGTAAAACATTTTAGAAATTGGACTCAAAGTGGGCGACTCGAGTCCAAAAGTTAAGTCAATATTTATTCAGGGAACATGCGTGCATCGAGAACTGGATTAAGCACCTGCGTAATTTGATTTGTGTGGGATCACATTTATAAGTTATTTAAATTAGCTGTGTGCAATTCACACTCACTAGTTTGGATATGAGATTTTTAGCGAGCAGAAGCGTGTGTGATTTAAGCAGCATTTAAACAACGTCTTTAAATGAAGCAGACGAAGGAAGAAACAACAGAGATATGGACTCAGAAATGTAATTGTATTTTTCTTACTTTGCTGAAAAATGCAATGGAGCATAACATTGTTTGTGAATTATGTACAGTATCACTGGGAACCAAACAAGCTTTGAACTAAACATTTAATAGGCATCTGTTAGATCAGTTATCACATTCATCACTATGGAAAGGTGGTTTATTTTAACAATGTGCCTTCCTCCCTCATTATCCAGCTGCTTATCAAATAGCATTTGATCCAGCATTTCCTATTATTTTTCTTTACTTGCTAACAGATCCAGCAAAACACATTCACTGAAATGTCATAGTGAAACTAGGGGCTGCAAATCGCTGGGGCATAAAAAAAAAATGCACCACAACAAAAGCGTCACACTTCTCACTCAAGTGAGTCAGCGGAAGCTGGCATGAGTTCATGCTGACACAGGTAAGACTGACTAACCAGGCCCGGAAAGGTCGAAGCCCGTCACGTATAGTGGGCATGAATGTTCAGGAACACATGCGACAGACTCAGGAGGTTAGAAATACATACATGCATGCAAATGAAGTGATTTGCAAACTCTCCAAAGCTGACCCTCATCGCAGGGAGGCCGGACGTATGCAAAGCGCAGCTGTAGACATACACGCCCGTGTAGTCAAACCATCAACTGCCAAATCCGTCACACAGCAGCTTCATGGTGCTCGGAACAACAAACTGTAGCCTGAGCACATTCACAAGCTCCATACAGACACACACCTGCTCATGGGTTTATCAGTTTTATAACTATAAAAGTGACGAAATAATGTCGTTCAGGGACGTGTGGTGTTTTGGTGCACACCCTGTCTTGTTTTATTTCTTACATATGTGCTGATATTAAAATGTGATGCCTTTCAGGCATTAACCGTATCATGCACCATTCATTAATAAACAGAAGAAATTAAACAATCATGATTGGCAAACCGCTGTGTTATAATAAGTCTCACTATAAAAAGAGACTCTTTTCCAATAACATCCTGAAGTGCTTTAGTCCTTATGAATATTATGGAATAAGGAGTAATTTATGAGAAAACACTTTCACTTCTCACACATACACACACGTGTGTGTTTTATACAGTATATGTACAGTTACAGTATATAAACACAACACAGCTGAGATGATACAAAGCCAAAGATATACTTTTAGCTGATAACATTTCTAATCTGTTCATCAGTAAACCAGTCACCACTATACCTTTCATAAACAGATGATTTGGTTACCAAGGCTTTTGTTTCCATGGTCACGATCTCTTTTCTAGCTACTCTAGACACTAAAGACAGATAGACTAAAGACAGACGATTGTGTTGGTTTGGTTGAAACTTTTCTTTTGTTATTTGGAGGAAATACAGTATAAAGCCAGTAAAACATTAAAAGCTGAAAAACACATACAGCACTATGCCTATGAAGAGACCACGTAATATGATGATGTTGCTTAACTCTCATGTCTTCTTTATTGAGTCATTGATGGACAACCAGCCATAACTGGGAATCTGAAGAACGTTAGATAATTTCATACTAATCCCCGTGCACTTGCTTTTCATAGCAGCAATCTAAAGATTATGGAAAGATCGGACTCGCACAGGCATGCCGTACTCACCTGGGTTGTTGGCTTCCACTTCAAGAACATGCAGCTCCGTGCACTCGGATAACGAATGCTCCAGACAGAGCTGCAGGAACCGAGCCTGGGTCCGACTCACACGCTTCAAGAGTGACAGCAGAGCCACGGTCTGCTCGCACTCGTTCCAGCCCTTAAACCAGCTGGCCAAGACGCCCACCTGGTCACGAAACATCATGGTCTGGTGGACTGCACGCGACGACACTGACGTGGGTTTAATGAAAGAGATGGACGTATTCGGTGTTGTAGGAATTGCTTCGCAACAGAGATTCTGGAAAAGCTCAGATTGATCTGGTGAAGTCGAGTGTGGTTAATGGAGACTCGAGGGCTGTCCTGTCATTCTTGGTTATGGTATGATGTGAGATGTTGTTGCCTTCAAGGTTTCGGTAACGAGTGATGACCAAAGAACGACACTCCGTGATGGCTGTCCGGCGTTAATGTGGATTTACTGCTGCTGGCATTTTTCACCAGGATCTGCAAAGAGGAAATGGAAAAAGGTTAGAGTCCATGGTTGGACGGACTGATGAATGGATGGATACTGCTGATCGACTTATCCTCAAATGTCAGTCCAGTTCTTTAATTTAAACTTTAATTCACAGCATGCGTATTAACACTGCTTACACCAGAACGATGCTGAATTCCCAAATCCGATTGCTTAAAATGTATTTATTCATTTTCCATAACAGCAGCTTTTATAGTCATCCGACTTGCCAGGCAATTCAATATGTGGATATTAATGCGCTACTTCTTGTGTTGTTTTTCATATTAACAACTTACTGTATATAGATACTAAACTAATAATCTGCTCTAAAGACATTTTGCAAAAAATAAAAGTGTGTAATTAATTATTACATGGTTGGGTTTTCGATTAGATGTTTACTTAAGATGTGTCACAAGAGTCAGAGGTAACTTTCGCCAAGATTAGACAGTTTTAAAGGCAGAGGGTTGCGGTTACTTCAGGAACATGACAAACTGCATTTTTGTCTTATTAACCTTAAGAGGGGGGAAAATATGGGCAGCACCAAAGCAAGGACTGTTTACAGGTGTTATAAGTGATAACAGGAACTAACTTGTTTTGTGGGGCGTAACTATAAACAGATAAAAAAGTGTAACTATCAACGTATATACAGTATAATGGCTGTACAAAGCATTTCTTCGCTGATTATTGTTCTAAAACGACACACCATCTTCATTCCTAGTGATATCATGACGTATCATACGCCTGATCTGTATGATCCAACATAAAAAAAAGTTTAGAGGACAGTTATTGCTTCAGCCTAGTCCACAGAGTAACAGTTGTAACAGTCTTCAGGATAGAGGAGTTTGTCTCAGGAACATGACAAGCTGCATTTTTGTCTTAGGTAACATTAATGAGTGGAAAAAATAGGGGGCGAAAATAAAGACTTGTTGGTCTTTTTAATGATTTAAAAAATATTAGGGTAAAGGTAAAGTACTAAAACACTTTGGGATGTTAATGGCCTGACGTGAAGTGCCACGTCACTTAACTGTTGATTATCTTACTAGAATTACACATCTCCCTCATGGCGTTTTATTTCTACTGCCATTTTTTGGTGTCGTAATGGTTAGCACTATCACCTGGCACCTCCTGGGTCTGGATTTGATTTCTTCCTTGCGGTGCGTGTGTGCGGAATTTGCGTTTTCTCCTTGTGCTTGGTAGATAGTACTCCGGTTTCTTCCTTCAGTCCAAAGACAGACAGGTACAGTAAACTAATTGATGTTCCCAAATTGCTTGTAGTGTGTGAATGCGCATGTGAATGTTAACCATGGTTTTAAAATGGGAATAACTACTACTGTCTGTTTGTGTGGAGTTTGCATGTTCTTCCTGCGCTTCATGGGTTTCCGCCGCGTAGTCCAGCTTCTTCCCACAGTCCAATCAAACTTGGATCCTGGAGGTGCAAGGTATCAGTGCTAACCAGTAAGCCACCATGTCGCCAATTTTATAGCAATAAGAGTAATACACGATGAGGGAGATGTGCAATTCTAGGAAAATAATCAACAATATAGAGATCCATCCATTCTTCTCTGTAGTCCAACTAGGGACCGTGGAGGCCAATGGTGACCAGTGTCTGTATTCCCATCTTGCATGACCGTGGTAGGACCTCCAGTTAACATTCACACGCACATTCACACACTCATTCACACACTAACCAGTAAGCCACCATGTCGCCAATATAATAGCAATAAGAGTAATACACAATGAGAAAGATGTGCAATTCTAGGAAAATAATCAACAATAAAAAGATGTGATGCTTCACGTCGGGCCATTAACATCCCAAAGTGTTTTTTTCCATCCATCCATCCATCCATCCATCCATCCATCCATCTACGAACCTCTGCAGTCCAACTAGGGACCATGGTAGGACTTCCAGTCAACATTCACACACTCATTCACACATTACAGGCATTTTGGAAACACTAATTAGCCTAATCTTCAGGTTTTTGGACTGTGGGGGGAAACGCGGGGAACCCGGGGGGAAACCCACCAAGCACGGGGAGAACATGCAAACTCCATGAACACAGACCTGACGCAGGAATCAAATGCAGGACATGGAGGTGCAAGGTAACAGTGCCAACTATGCCGCCAAAGTGTTTAATTACTTTTACTCTAACATTTTTTGTTATTACTATTATTATTATTATTATTATTATTAAAAGACCAACGAAAAGAGTCTGCATATCCCTCCCCGTGCTTGGTAAGTACTCCGATTTCCTTTCACAGTTCCAAAGACATGCAGATCAGGCTAATTGGCGTTTCCAAATTGCACGTGTTTGTGTGTGTGTGTGTGTGTGTGTGTGTGTGTGTATATGTGTGCCCTGTAATGGATTGGCACCCTGTCTAGAGTGTACTTCACCGGTCTACTGGGATAGTCTCCCAGCCCCCGCAATGCTGTATACAGGATAAAGCAGTATAGATAATGAATGAGTGCTTTTGGATACAATGTCATTGCAGGTTGGCCACTACTTTTGTCCATATAGTGTAGGCTAATTGGTGTTTTCAAATTGCCAGTAGTGTGTGATTGTTGACCGGAGGTCGTACCACGGAATAAAAATACAACGGTCACCACGAAGGCCCCTTGTTGGACTTCAGAGGTTTCTAGATGGCTGGATGAATGACTATTACGTAGTGTCAATTCAATTCAATTCAATTTTATT
>JAQQZT010000005.1:27999413-28009451 GCA_030068275.1 Clarias platycephalus
AACGTTCCGCGGTGCAAAAATAAGTGCGATTAAAATGCGTTAAAAAAAATTTACGCGTTATTTTTGTGTAATTAATTCATCTAAATTAACGCGTTAAAGTCCCGGCCCTAATATATATGAAATGTTACATCCAGATTCTTTTTTAAAAATCAACATTTACAGAGGACTTCAAGCACAGTACAGCGATGAGCCGCAGTATCACATGTGGACGTGCATGAAAACGTGCAAACATTTTAAAGAAGGCCGTACGTCCGTGAATGACGATCCCTGCCGATGTGACTCGGAGCCCGCTGCAGTCTTTCCCATGAACAATGTATTGCCACATACCCTGTACAGTCCTGACCTCGCTCCAAGCAATTTAAGGAGTTCCTGAGAGGCTGGTGTTTCCAATGTTGAAGCAGGCAGTCTGATCATGGCTCCAGCCTACTGAGAAAACTTTCCACCTTGATGTTAACCAAGCACTAGTGACACGCTGGGATAAGTGCATTAGTGTATCAGGGGATTATATATAGAGAAATAAAAGGAGTTTGTACTTTCAGAACTGTATTCTGTACAATCAAGCATTTTGCTTCGATATTTGATGTATAATGATAAATATGATAAATTACAGTAAAGGCTTCAAGTGATGTAGAGGTAATTTACAACTTATAGTTTCTTTTTCGTATTCCTCTGAATTCTCTTTATAAACTCTATATAAAATATACTATATACACAGTATATAAACTCTCTATAAAATGACAGAGATGTCTATCCATGTAATCAAAATCCTATTTAACCACTACTGAGTTTATCAAAGAAGAGCTGTCCTTCTGGGGGGGTGGAGGGTGAGAAACACCAACATTGCAATCCAAATAGCAATAAAACCACAGAAGAGCAGCTGTAAAGGATAGAATTACTCCATGGAGTCCAAATACCATCCAAACCAAGCTAAATATGGGCATGATTATTAGTCAACAGCAATAAAAATATAAAACAGTTTGAACTGAACAAACAGTAATGTTCTGTAAGATAATATTACAAAACATTAGTATTTGTCTTTTTAAGATGAGTCAGGACCCCCATCCATGTCCCTGTCACGCTATACCGTCTGTCCTCAAACACACTCACCAGTTGTGGGTGAGAATTCCTGTATCTTTGCCATCAGAAGGGAAGTGTATGATCATTCTTATCTTTTTACAACAGAAATTACAGATCAAAATATGCATTCTTAACTGAATGATGACATGTTTCTTCAGCAAGTAGTGTTCACAGATCATCTAGTTAAGACTAGTCTGTCAGGTGTGGGATCTCGCAGGACATAACAAAAAAGGTTGCTCATTGCTTTATATGCTGCCTGCCTTAAAAAAATTAATGGATTATTTCCGGAGGGTCATATTATTGGGCTGCATCAGGCAAAGAAAACATTCCAGGGTGATGGGCGTGTCAGGGTAAGAAGGGAAGCGCATGAAGTGATGCACCCATCATGCACAGTGTCCACTGTACAAGCCTCTGGAGACAGTGTTATGATCTGGGGTTGGTTCAGTTGCTCAGGTCGGGACTCAGCAACTTTATGGGGAATTAAAATGCTGACGACCTGAATGTACTGAATCACCAGGTTATCACATCTATGGAGTTTTTCTCACGGCCATATTCCAGGACTCCAGAGTGTGAGAGCGGCTCTGGGAGCACGAGGAATCATTTACACACATGAACTGGACACCACATTGTGCAGTAAGCTAAAGTTAATTGAATTAAAACTTTAAGTGGCCAGGCTGGGCCTGTTCAGTGTTGCTTGGACTTAAATTAGACTACTAGTGTGTTTTATATTTTCAACGGACAAAAATTATTAGAAAACATTTTTTAGGTATTTAGTTATGAACAAAAATAACAGAACAAGCAGAGTTAAAAATTTATTGAGATAAATTATGGACTTGGGTGATGGCAAAAACCCTTAGGCCTCATGCACACCAGGTTTAAACCCAATACAGATACTGACATGGATATTTGGAACGCTGTATAGTTACACATAGTGGCCTTAACTACAGTATACAGCAAATCGGGATTATTTCATTAAGGACATCCAGTTAAAAAATGAGATGATCTGCTGTTTTGACCCCTAACAACAGCAGACAAAAGAACAACAAAAGTTAGCAGCTTATATTTACCAAATCATGTCTTCTATATAAAAAACACATGGATGGAATAATATAGATGCCATTTGCGAATTTTTAATTAGTTAAGAGGAATCCTGGAGCTTATTTCATCACAAAGCCGGTCACCAAAAACAAGCCCCACATGGTCTGCGTAAAGATTCCTATGATAACAAAAAACGGTTCCGTTTATTAACCACAAAGATGGCTTGCTGCGAACAGTTTCACGTATGACATCAATCGCTCAAATAGTTTCCATGAACAGTGTTGTAACCTCAATAAAGTGGACTTCATATAAACTCGAACACATTTCCTGTCATGCAGTTGCACTTTTGAGCTCAGAGCACACAATTATAGAAGTGATTAGTTTGTGGTCGTGCTATCTGGTACCACACAAATTAAGGGTCGTTCCTCTTTTGAGTCTGGTTCCTCTCAAAGTTTTCTTCATTATGTCATATCAGGGAGTTTAACCTTACCGCCGCCATCGCCTCCGGCTTGCTCATTAGGAGGAAACTTTTTTATTTCCAACATTTTTATTCCTGTAATACAACTTTGCCACAATGTCCATTGTTAAAATACAATTTCAGTTCATTTCATTGTAAGCTTCAGGACTTCTTTAAACTACTGACTGAGAAGAGGGAAACCGCCAATCGCGTGTGTTTGAACTTTGTCATCGTATATGTACTCCACCTACAGTACAAATCCACCGTAAACCACCAATAACACTTACGAAGTGTCACGTAGACATCAGGTGTCGAAACCTAAAGTGTCACGTAGGAATCAGGTGTCGAAACCTAAAGTGTCACGTAGACCAGTGTGTCAAAAATCACCTGCCCACCGCCCAAGTCTCTAGCTACATCTTGGTTTTCACACACAACACACCCAAAAATAAAAGTGCTCTAGACCACGAGCCTCTTGTTGAGAAAATAGGAAAATAGGTGTTACAAGTCGCGGAGGACCAAAATGATTGTTGCACGATGTTACTATTGTGTTTGAGTCACAATTTGTCTGTAAAAAAAAATGTGTGTTTTTAATGTGTGAAGTTTTGGAGTTGAAGAAAATTAGTGTTGAAGTTAATTTACAAAGAATAATTGCATAATGATGTTATGTGCAAAATACTGGGTGGGTTACATGAACTTACATGAGGTTTCTGTGTGTGTTTGTGTGTGTGCACGCACATTGCTGTTGACAGCTGCGGTGAGTGTGTGGGAATAGCAACTGAAACTTGTGACAGAAACTCGTATGGTTGAAGGATAAGGCTAATTAAAGTGAGTGTACGGTCATCAGGGAGCTTCAGTTATAAAGTTCATGGGGAAAAAACCTTCTCCCCTGCTGCTGATGGATGTTTAATACAAAACTGTTCTCTTGTAAAATCTCATCGTTTCAAGGTACTACAATTGAAATGACACGAGGCTGACAATTTTTTTTTCATAGGACCTTGGGCTTCGTAAATGATTCTTAAATGAAACGCTTTGTTGTATTATTGTACTGTAACACAGCACATTTCCCATCAGGCGGATATAAGGATAGTTACATCTTTTGCTAAGCGACACCATGTCAATCAGGCAAAACGCGCAACAACTGACTGTGTATCTACTGTATATACAGGAGGGAAAGTGGGAAGAACAAAGACTGAAAGAAAGAAAAACTAAACAAAAAAGAAAGACAAAGAGAGAAAGAAAAAAAGAAAGAAACAAAAATAAAAGAAAGAAAAAAAGGAAGGAAGAAAGAAAAAATAAAATAAAGAAAGAAAACAGAACATGAGAAAGAAAGAAAGATCAGAACAATGAAAGAAGAATTGACCATATAACAAAAGAAAAAACATAAGAAAAAGAAAGAAAGAAAGAAAGAAAGAAAGACAGAAAAAACTGAACACGAAACAAAAAGAAAAGAAAGAAAAAAGGAAAAAATAAAGAAAAAATAAAAGAAAGAAGTGAAACAGAACATGAGAAAGAAAAAAAGATCAGAACAATGAAAGAAGAATTGACCATATAACAAAAGAAAAAACATAAAAAGAATAAAGAAAGAAAGAAAAAAAGACAGAAAAAAACATGAAACAAAAATAAAGAAAAAAAGAAAAAACAAGAAAATAGAAATAAAAACTGAAGAAAGTAAGAAAGAAAGAACAGACAATAAAGAAAAATAGACCACATAAATAAAGAAAAAACAAGAAAATAAGAAAAAGAAAAAAAGAACAGAACATAAACAAAAATAGACAAAAGAATGAAAGAGAAAGAAAGAAAGAAAGAAAGAAATATAAGAGGTTTTAAATAGACAGTAAGAGGTGTGTAAAGAAACATATTTTTGTTAATATAATTTTGGCTATGTTCTGGAAAGTTCCACAGATTTTGGTTGGGATTTTACACACAGTATACACACGCACTCCCATAATCATGATCACCATCTCACCATCCCCTTTCCATGGGCCTCTCCCTACACTTCCCTCTGCGATATTACATCCTGCAGCCGTCCGCCTAATAATGATAATAAAGAAAAGTTTTAGATATAATGCCAACTGCAACACATCTTGCATTCTGTCATCACTCCAGTATAAACCTTTAGTGGTTTAGTCCAGTGAGGATCTGGAAAAAGAGCTGTACAGTAAGTTGAATCGCGCATTAGCGCTGAAGGACATGGTGAAGATACCATGTGCAGTTTTGCTGGTAATGTGATCACTAGCTAAAGGGTTGCTGTTAATAGTCCCTTTTAAGAGTTGTCCTGAGGGACTCCAATAAAAGGATGAGATTGCACTCTGGGCTCTTAGGAGGAGTGTAACAGACAAAAGTGCCTTGCTTTCTTCAGGAAAAGCTGTGGACGTTTTCATGAGCCCCAAGCAAGTCATGAAAACTGATTATAATGTAAAGTCTTGGGTATAACCAGGGATTTTCATCTGTTCAGCATTTCCAGTAGGAAAGCTAGTTCTTTAGGAAGTTATAAGTTCAGAAGTAACTCTTTAGGATTGTTGGGGAGCAGTCCCCCACCTCATCGTCACTCCAAAGGGTCCAACCTAAGTAGACACTGGTAACCCGACAAAAGGAATTCATCAACTAGAGCGAGGATTAGTGGAAACCAGGGCTTTGTAGGGCCACAAGGAGGACTCTCTGTGGAATATGGAGCCAATTAGCAGTAGATCCAAACAGTAGCAAGTGAGGCCAGTCAGTGCATTCAGTCAGTTTGGATGAAGATAAACCTCTCCAAGATGTGTTGTGTTGTGTGTGTGTGTGTGTGGTGTGCAATGTCTTGCAGTGTGCCGTCCCAGACGTTATGTTGCAAGGTTAACCATGTGTGGGCAAACCTGAGGAGTTTTTTTTTTTATATATATATAATGCATGTGCTGCATTGTCTTCAGTGGATCTTTAATGAAAAAATGTGAATGACATGACGTTGGGCAGAAACCCAGTGTTCAAGTATGACATCACTCCAGAGCCAGTTTGGCCACCAAGACAAGTCCAAGGCAAGCTCATTGTAAAGGCATGTAGTTTTGGTAATGTGATCACTAGCAAAAAGGAGCCATTAGGTCACCAACAGCAAGCTTAATGCCAAGTTGTTTCAAGATTTTTGTTGATGTGATCATGAGCAAAAGCAAAAATCTTTTGTAGTCCCTTCTAAAGAGTGTTTCTTTATTTATACACTTCACATATCCCAGCTTGGAAGTTGAGGTCAGAGCACAGTGTCAACCATGATACAGCACCCCTGTGTTAAAAGCCTTGCTCAAGGGACCAACAATGGCAGCCTGGGGGAGCTGGAGATTGAACTGCCGACCCCTGATCATTAACCCAGAGTTTTAACCTGCTGAGATACCACTGCCCCTTTAACAATATTAGATTCCATTCTGGGCTCTTGGGCACAGTATAAGAGAAAGGCTGTGTATAGGCTTACCAACCCCAAATACAACATGACTTACAATCACCACATATGTCATTGTTATATCACCACATACAGCATGTCACATCGACACAGTGTTGTCCAAATCGACCATGGAATTCAAAGACAGACTTGAGTTTCAGCTGGCTGATGTTTTCTACTGCTAACTTTGGCTCCTCACACCTCCTTGGCTGCTGTGGTCCCACTTCGACCCCTCCTACCATCCATTGCAGAACAAATAGATGGTGACTTCCAAGCAGAAACGTTGCTCAAGAAAATCTTTGTGCCTCCTTGAATTTAGTAAAAATATCCAACAGCCTCAACAATGAATGGGGAAATCCAAGATCGTGTCATGTTGCACAGCAACTCATACGCCATGGTCCAAAATTGCATGCACCTCTGTCTGTTACTAAATAAGGGTAAAAACCTTCACTAAAGTACAACTTAGGTGTGGAGTCAAAACAAAACAAAAAATCTAACGCTTAAAAATCTAATAAAAAGACAAATCCAAATCCATGTCAAATCAGCAGAAATCACAAATGTGCATGAAATATAAAGTGATGTATAGTAATGTTGTGTAACATTAATGCAAAGTGAAAAAGGGGTCGGGGGTGCAGCTGTGGGATGGATATTCTACTCCAGGTCTGAATTTTTCTGAACTTGACTATATTTATTTACTGTATTTTAGATTGAACGGCTTAGTTTTTAGCACCGTTGCCTTGCACCTCCAGGGTCCGGGTTCGATTCCTGCCTTGGGGTCTGTGTGCATGAGTTTGCATGTTCTCCCTGTGCTCGGTGGGTTTCCTCCTGGTACTCTGGTTTCCTCTCATAGTCCAAAGACATGATGATTAGGATAAATGGCACTCCCAAACTGCCTGTACAGTGTGTGTGTGAATGTTAACTGGAGGTCCAATAGGAATAAATACAATGGTAATCACCATTGGCCTCTATGGTCCCTAGTTGGACTACAGAGGTTCCTGGATGACCTTTGTATTTTACTTTTATTATGTGTATTACTTTATGTGTATAATTCTAACATGTACATAATTATATACAAAGTAATAAAGGTTTCTATGCCACAGCACTTCTGGTGTCTGTACCAGTAAGGTTTCATTCCACATTTTTTTGTCCCTTAGCTGCTTTCATAGTCCTAATCCTGATCTTCTGTCGCTTAGATACTAAGTCCATTTTTATGAAGATATCATTACACAATACCATTTAACCACCACAACAGTCCTAATTCGCAATAACATGGCTATGAGTTTTTTTTTTTTTTTTTTTAATATTATTTTAGCCCCAAACTAATAGCAATGCACCTTTCTTGTAACAGCTTATTAAAATCATGTGCGTGGAAAAGTTGATAAGTTGCTGTTCATTAGAAAGCACCTGCTGGAGGCACAACTAATAACGTGAATATAATCAGGAAAAAATTGCTCAATTTAAATATCACAAAATGGATTTTAAGCCTTGAGGGCAAAGCACTCTCTCTCTCTCTCTCTCTCTCTCTCTGTCTGTCCCTCAGCCCCCCCACTCTCTCTCTGAGCAAACACACAACAACCCCTAATGGATGGAGATTAAGCAGTAAAACCTTAAATGGAACATTAGAAAGAGTGACACTGCACAAGCCACAGTTAAATCGTCTACTTCGCAGAAACTCTTTTGATGTGGCTTCATGGCCCAGCTGTGATGCCTTGTGCAAATGTCAAGGCAGAAGAAAAACTTCACTTTTGGGTCAATGTTACAGTTTGGTGAAGAGCATGAGTAATATGAAAACTTTGACAGTAGGAGGTGGTCCTGACAGCGCACTACTGAAGGATTGTTGGATAGAAAACCTTATCTGTAAATCTGTGAACACATCACTTACGGTTTTTCAAACCCACGCTTGTGTTTTCCTGCACAACTGAAACCCTAATGTTGTGTCTTACTGGAAATGGGGTGATTTTTATAAAAAGTGCATCTTTAGTATTTGGGCTCCTTTTTTTTATCAGTGTCATATATAATTAGAATTGAAATAGCACATGTTTAAAAATATTCTAAAATAATATCTATAGTTGAATTCTGTTGAAGTTTTGCCTCTTAAAAGTGTGTGATGAGGAACAGATCTGGTTTGTAAAGCCTGCTTGAAAATTTTAATTTTTCCGAGTTACTAAGTGACCAGAGTGTGTTAATGGCCGTATCCTAAAAGCGTACATTATTACTGTAATGGCATGATCGTGATTGCCACTTACGGTAGCTGAATCCACAGCCCGACTTTATGGATTAGTAAGAAGCCTCTGTAACAAAGTAGGTTATAGCAAGTTCTTTACACATGGTAAAACTCTAAAATGGATATTTATTATGATTTATTATTTTTTTATGATTTATTTATTAGATTTGTAGACTTGTGATTCTTATTTTTCTTCTTCTTCATCTGTCTAATGCCACCACCATGCTTCCACTTGGGTCTGTTTTAGTGATAGGTTGTTCAGGAATGATTTGTTCATTTTGAACCAGTCTTTAACGTGACTTAGAAGAACAGGTAGTCTCAGAGAGTGATTCTTTCATTTTCTACTGGGCGCAAAGCATTGCAAAACCTCACAGGAAACAGAAATGAGTAGTTAACTTTGAGTCGTTTGGTCCAAATCGTTCGTTCCTTTGTCACACGACTCCCATAGACGCTATGCAGTGCATTATACAGGAAACAGAATTGAGCGGTTCTTCTCAATGAGCCTTCTTGCCCAAATCGTCCGTTCTTACTGTATGTCACGTGACTCCCATAGACGCTATGCAGTCCAATAGATTCAAAAGAACAAATGACTTGGACTAGAAGACTCATGAGAAGAACCGCTCAATTCTGTTTCCTGTGTAATGCACTGCATAGCGTCTATGAGAGTCATGTGACAAAAGAACAAACAATTCAGACCAAAAGATATGAGAGGTGAGCTGCTCATTCTGTTTATTGTAATATGGCCTTAGCTGCATTGTAATATTTTCATTACTGGAACTATAGCCAAAATTTGTACAAGTAGACATGCTGGAAGTCTGTTTCAGAAAATGTAACATTTTATTTTATTTCTGATCAAAAGAACAAAATTAATTAAATGATTCAAAAAAACGATTCTTTCATTTTGATGAACGAGATTCAAAGAATCGAGTCACTAAAATGATCCAAACTTCCCATCTCTAGTCTGTTTTTAGTTTTTAGAATTTTGCCACATGGTTTGCAGTATTGTAGGCGTGTTCAGATGTTTTTTTTTTTTTATTTATAAGAATAAAATAAATATTCCCTGTCTCTTGTTGCCCCTGATCTCTTCCCACCCTGTGCCCACAGCAGCTGCCTCCTTCTTCTCTGCTATGCATGGGGAATTGGAAAAGGCATGAACGATTAATGATGTTATATTCCATGGTGCCAACTCATCAGTAAGGTAAGTAACCATTGGCTGTCCTAAAAGTCGCTACAAGTCGCTAAATGACGTCATAATTTACATAATATCATGACAAAAAGTGAGTAGGTAAAAACACCCTAAATATGTTTAGAACTATGCAAATTAACTTTTTTTTCTGTCAAATATCCTGCTTATAATTTTTTTTATTTATTTTAAATTAAAGCATATAAAATTTATATATATAAAAAGAGCAATGATAGGCAAGTGCTGTAACAAGTCTCAGTTAGCTTAACACAGTTCATGTACTGTAGCAAAGTTTTTATTATTATTATTATTATTATTATTATTATTATTATTATTATTATTATTATTTTCTAATTAATAAATGAAATGAGATAGAATAAAAAAAGAATAGATCATGCTGGTGTTAGAGGCCTGTTTTGCTTTTGTTAACTGTATAATAAAGAAAAAGAAAATAAATAGATTGAATACAAAAATGAACTTAGAAGCTAGTGTAAATTAGTTAATGTTAGTTTTTAATTTTATTTTAAAGAATTAGTTTATTAATTAATAAACTAATGTCACAATTCCAACCCTCTTCCTCTATTTGGGCTTGGGACAAACTAAAGTGACCCAAAAGAGACACTCTGGTGGAATTATTATTATTATTATTTTATATA
>JAQQZT010000005.1:28044230-28065386 GCA_030068275.1 Clarias platycephalus
GTGTGTGTGTGTGTGTGTGTGTGTGTGTGTGTGTGTGTGTGTGTGTGTGAGAGAGAGAGAGAGAGAGAGAGAGATTGGTCCTAATACGTTGCCACTCACCCATGTGGATTCATCTTCTAAATGGTGAGTAACTGTTTCCTGTTCTGTTCGGCATGAGGTTCATCACCATAAACACCCATATCCTCCCTGGACATTAATTATAGAGCAATAAAACTCATGAACTGTGCAAACACAGGCATTGCTGATGAACGATTGATTTGATTTCACCATCCTGTGAAGGTCAACAGGACTATTAAACACTCCCAAACCAACCTGAGCTTCAAAGATTGTGCTTAATTATTTAATTATTCTTGTTTTTTTTTCTTCTTTTTATTAATTTCTTACGATCATACAACCAAGCTTTGCATTCTCTGGGTATTTTATTAGCATGAAAACATGAAAAAAAAAATTTATTTAGCTTGGCCTACTGTAACACTTGGAGACATCTTTTATAACAGATTCCTGAATGGAAAAATTTCCCTCACTCTGGCTGTAGAATTTATTTTAATTAACTTTTAGAAAAGACAAATACATTATTTTTCAACACAATCCCCGCGCTTTTCAATAACCTTTGTCCATCTGTTGACAAGCTTTCGTATTCCATCAATAAAAACGTTTTGGGCTGAGCTGCAAGCCACAAATGTCTTTACAGTCTTCACTTCATCATCAGAAGTGAATCTTCATCCTCGTACGGCTGCTTTCCGGGGAACGAACAGGTGAACGTCTGATGGAGCGAGATAAGGACTAGAGAGATGTTGCGTTAACAACTCAAAACCTAGTTTTCGTCAACAGTGTCAGCAGAAGTGTGCTGACGTTTGTCATCAGCTGCGGACGTGGATGGGCGTCCAGCTCCTCCTTGATGGTTAATACTTCTCTATCTACTGCGACAAAAAACTTTCTCCATACCGCACAAAAAGGCTTTGATATATAACAGCGCTAGGTACACCCTCAGGCCACAAAAATAATCATCACTGCATGCTGCCCTTCTTTTGTGCAAATCACAAGTGGTGCATACTTTTTTGCTCACACTGCAGTTATACAAATGAACTGATGTAACACAATCACACCTACACACTAGTGACTAGGGAGGCAGGAAGCACTGATAAGACCAGTGAGCCAACAGAAGTTTTAATATAACCGGAGTACAGATAATTTGTGACTCGCCCTTATACAAGTTAAAGTGTTTCCTGCACCACAAATGCCAAATCTTGGCATTTTCTACGCGTACACACACACACACACACACACACACACAAATAAGTCCAATGGAAAAATTAAAATACTTCAGACCTGATTATATATGTTCCACTCATAGACCTTGTCATTAAACACAGATGTTGTAACACACACACACACACACACACACACACACACACACACACACACACACACACACACACACACAATGGTAGTGGAATGCTAAATCTCAAGGTCAACAATTCACTCTGCTTCGCATTAAAGCTTCAAAATCCCAGACTTGATGCGACATGTCTTCAGGCTTTTCTTCAGACAGAGCAAATGAAAGGATGGATGATTACAAAATAAAAGAGACGGAGAAAGACATGCAGGAAGAACTGAAAGAGGCCACCGGATTTCGACAAGCCTGAGACCTGCCTGCATTTGAAACACATGTAAACATATAAAGTTGAGCTGACTTTGGAATATTCAACATATTTCAAAACCACAAAACAGTGCAGAAGAACGTGAGCTTTGCCGCTTAAGTCTGTTTTGAAAATGGAAATGTCTGTATTAATGACTGGATTGTGACACAGTCTATTACCAAGCATGGTGTTATGTAACTGGTAAGATGTTTTTGTTTTATTAACATCTGGGCCACAGGAAACAGGGTTAAAATTTTAATGAGATTCTTATTTCGACCCACTTTATTGTTAATGCGGTATAATGCTAAATGTTTACCAACAACTAATTTCTAATTGCTCACTAAAATTTTCTGAGTCAAGCTAGACTAATTTCTCTCTCTTTCTTGCTAATTATTAAAACACATAAAAATCATACGACATGATAGGTAATAGAGAATGCATCAGCTAGCATTTAACATTTTAGCAACTAGCAAGGTGATTTTGGCTAGCAACCTTTACAAATAACTGCTACTTCTATCATGTTTTCTCTGCATACAAATTTAATATGTTCCAGAGACGAATTCTTAAGGTGAAACGCATTTTCTGGTGGCTTTAAAAGCGAAACTGAAAGTGCCTCCCTTTTGCTTTTGCTACTGTCCTTGCTAACATTCTTGGCACCCATGGTGTTATGTCTTCACTAAATCTTGCACAAAATGCAAAAAACCCACACAAAAAAAAAAAAAACTTAAACTTGCTTTGTTTGGCTTTCTACTGACTCCACCACGGTTTGAGCGTCTCCCAGACATACACGCAACTTAGCCGGCATTCAGTTTACCGCTGTTTGTTCGCTCGTATGCCTCAAATGCTTCCTATGCCGCTTGCGAATTTCAGTCCTTAAGGCGAAAATTCGTGAAGCGGGGTGTGCGTATGCTGAGGTACCGCTGTAATATGCATTTTGCATACGGCTCAGAAAAAGTTAGCTATCATATATATAATATCAGAAGTCTATGGTCAAACCCAAAGTGTCTAACTTAGCTGTTCAGAGGTCAGTGCTACTTTCCAGCATAATATTAATATATTATTAATTATATATAGAATTTTACAACTGCTTCTAATTTTACATTGAAATATTGATAAAAAAAGAAAGAAATCAGAAGTTAGTCTTAATCTTGGCATTTTCATATCTAGCATAATAGCTGTATTTAAACTATCATCTTAACGAATTGGTTTTTGGTATTGATTAAGATCTTAAAACCAATCTTACCCTTTCCGATCCACTCACATTCAACATCCTTTGGTGTGCAGGGATCTAGACTTTATGCACAAAAGACCAATGACCAGTTACAACAGAAATAAATGGCGCCATTTTTGTTTATATCTGATGTTTGTCATGATTGAAATCCAGTGACATCTCAATAAAACCTGCAAGTGTGTGGTCTTTATTCGGTCAGAGAGAGAGAGAGAGAGAGAGAGAGAGAGAGAGGGGACACAATGTCTTTTAAACATCTGTTAAATCTCCTTTTATATCTGGGAATTTTGACATGTTCAGCATCATTTAGGACTGTATAAATAATGTGAATAAACATGTGACTACATCGTGGTGCAATCTAGATATAATTCATAATGACTGCAAGGTGTCCAGATCCTGCGGCTGCAAAACAAGCACAAATCATCATCCCTCCACTGTCACGATTGACTGTGTATGAGGTGTTCCTGCTGAAAAGCTGTGAAACATTGTTTTGCTGCTTGTACAAAAATAAAAGAGCTCCAAATCAAGCTATAGACAATATTCCATTTTAGAAATCTTTTAAGCAAATATGTTTATGTCACATGTTAGGGCACATTTCCCCCTTTTTAAAAAAAAAAAAAAATGTTTACATATAAACCTTTTTGAATATTCTGGGAAAACCTGCTGGAAGTTCTCTGGCAAGATAAACATGTCTGGATCCATAGGGAAAATGTATTTTTTTTATTTTATTTAATTGATAGGTTTTGATTTTGCAGCAATTTTGTCTACATTGAATATGAGTCTGTTGAACATTTCTTAATGTAACAGTTAAGCATTTATCAATATTCTATTAATTCCAGTGCCATATTTATTGAGTCTGAAATAAAAGAAAAATATCCAATTCCATAAAAACAGCTATGACCCATTGACGCACCAACTCCCCTCCGAAGGTATGCTACTGTACTGTACAGCAGATCCTTTAAGTCATGTAAGTTGCGTCCATGGATTGGACATGGCACATCCCACAAATGCTCGATCTGCCTGGGATCTGGGGATTGTAAAGGCCAAGTCAACACCTGGAACCTTTTGTTCCTCAAACTGTTGCTCAACATTTTTTTTTAGCAGTGTATCAGGGCACATTATCCTAATTAAAGGGGCGCCTGCTATTAGGGAATACCGTTTCCATGATGGAGTGTTGATCAATGTTTAGATAGGCGATACCTGTAAAACTCACACATCCATATCAAATGCTGGACCTAAGGTTTCCTAGCAGAACATTGTCCATGACATTACAGCCGCCCTCCAGGGTACATCCAGGTGCAGCCCTAAATCAGGTAAGCAATGCATTTGGCCGTCCTCATGATGTAACATGATTCATCAGACAAGTCAGCTTACAGCTTACATACACTTGACAGGGGTCAGCATGGGCACACTGACCAGATTGTGGCTACATAGTCCCATATGCTGCAAGTCAGCTTTATTATTTTTTTTTGCAATTTGTGCTACTGTAGCTTGTCTGTGGGATCAGACCATGCATGCTAGTCTTTTCTTTCCATGTGCATGAAGAAACCTTGGGCAGCAGTGACACTGTTGTTAGTTCACTGGATGTCATTCCTTTCTACAACTTTTAGTAGTTACTAAACAATGCATACCGGGGACACCCAACAAGACCCGCTGATTTTGTTTTGCTCAATTTGGACCTTAACGAATGAAGGTTTAGGAATGGCATAGTCAAAGCCAAAAACTCCAACAGAGAACTGTGCAATTAGAGATAACTGAAACAATGTTGGCCAAAATTCCTCCACAATAATGTGAGAGACATCTGATAATTTCATACAGAAAAGTATTCCTTTAAGTTACTGCAGCGAAAGGCTTGCTGGTCTACAAGCTACTGCTTAAGTATTAAATATTGGCCAGGTGTTTTTTTTTTTTGTTTGTTTGTTTGTTTGTTTTTTGTTTCATTTTTGCTGAATAAATGTGAATAAGGTTATATGGTGTTGTATACATGCCGGGTACATTCAGATGATTTTTATTGTGTTTTTATAGGGCATGCTATACCGGTATGCCATGTTATTCCCCTAGGAGCTTGGCAAATTGTGGACTCCTGGTCATGGATGTCTGTGGCATCAGAGTAGACTGTAACCGACTTTTAAAATGCTGCAGATTTGTTTATGGTATGGATAAATGGGGAACATATTGCATTTCGGGAATGCCTGAAATTTTCACCGTGTGGGTAGTTTTCCCAGACACGTTTTTTAATGAAAGGATTTTCAATGCCGGTAACTTTCGCCAAGTAAAACTGACATGGACATGATTATAAGATTTCTCTGTCTGTGAGAGCTCCTATTTGAAAAACAGGTATAAAAGTGATTAGCAATGGAATCTTCTCCGAGAAGGAAAGAAAAACAGTTCTTTGTAGCGGACTTGTCCGTACATGACAGTTTACCCGTATAAAGTCTCAGTGCTCTATCAGTGTTGATGCAACTGTTGTTTAGACAAAGAGACTTTTATCCTCGTTCCACTTACGTTAATTGCTAAAAATTATTGGGACTTTCATTGTATCTATCTGCTGCTTTTGAACACTGAGCACAAAATCATTATTTGTTTTGGTGTATGAAACACGAGCTTCATGATAGATCTGTACTAGCGATCTGTGGAAAGTACATAAACAAGTCTGTTCTCCTGAAAATCCTGGGTCTGTGTTAGATTTCACAGGTTTTTCTCCATTTCAGGAGTTCTTTTCCATTGTTTTAAAAAGGCAAACTCACATATCCTAGTTCCTAGTTTAGTTTTCTGCTTTTACAGCACAAAAATCATCAGCCTACGTTTTTATCTCACGTCACGATGAGTTCTGCCATTTTGAAGAAATCAGGTGACTGACTGCATCAATGAGTGTTGATTGAATTTAATCTGTAGTAACAATGTAGATCAGCACTTCTCTACATCTACTTACTGTCTACGTTTATGTCTAGACCTGTACCAAATACTTATTTACACCAATCAGAATGGCGATCTAAATGACTTTGCATGCATTTGATGATTTTGGTCATCTTTTTGAAACAAACCTCCCGAAACATCTTGTTGATGACTGAAGTCAAAGGTGAATATTTGGGATGGTTCAAGCTCACAGGGAGGCTGCGGCGCCACAAAAGAGTCACTCTTTACCGCCGTGGTGAGGAGAAAAGCATCTCCACAATGCACATGTGGAATTTTGAATCATGTGATGTTTCACGTGAAGGTTTGTTATTACCATTATGAAGCTCTTCGACATGCTTGGTTGAGTAAATAATTAGTTGACATTCTAAAATTCAATTCCTTGTCACATGACCCTTACAGCACAGTGAAAGTTTTTTTATTTCCACATATACAGTACCAGTTAGACTGGGGTCAGAATGCTGTGTGAGCTAGGGTACAGCACCTAAGGGAGCAGATAGGGTTAAGGGCCGTGTTGAAGGTCTCAACAGTGGCAACTTGGCAGTGCAGGGGCTTGAACCCACAACTTCCTGATTAGTATCCCATAGCCGTAACTGTTTGCGTCACCGCTGCCTTAAAAAGCTGCACTCTTGAATGCTTTGAACCTGTTCCAGAATAAAGCGGCCAGTTGCATACAAGATAAATATCAGGAAAACACACATTCGGTTAGCTTTCTGGGAACTCACCGTACATGAAATAAGGATTTCAGGATCTCGTTAATCGACTTTGTTTATTCTCTTCCAAAGAACGTGAGAAAGTGTATTCTTACATCTCTTGATACTTTCGTGTTTTATTTTATTTTATTTCATGGGAAGGCAAAAATTTGGTCCTTAATACAGTGACAGCGACAGCAACATACACATTCCTGAATAGCTCAAATACAGTTCTGACAATATTATTACACATTGCTACTGTTTCCCTAATATAGATGAATCATGTATGTGATTTTGGTGTTTCTGGGAAAAAATCTGCAAAACATCCAGCGTCAAGAGATATTCTGTTTCAGTCTAATAGATTGTTGGTGTTGGAACCGACTACGAATGCCAGCAAAAAACAAAGACAAATCGTTTTTGTAGTGGGAAAGAAAAACCTGAAGTATTTCAATTCTTACACAACACAACAGCTGTTGCGGTGAATCAAAGATTTTTTTCCACGTTTTTTGCCTTCTGGAATTATTAATGCTTCTGACAGTCAAACGAAACTGACCCACAGTTTCACAACAACAAAGTTTCAAACACTGTATTAATCGTACAGTCACAAATACAAGCTCGACATCTTTTTGTTGTTTTTTTTTTTTTCACAGCTCAGTGCAAATGCAATCTCAGTACTGCATGAAATGAGGTACATTTTGAACCCATATATCTGCATCCTGTATTACAACATATCATACCTACAACATGAAAAAACAATAACACGTTGCATACGAACGCTTTGAAATTAGGAACTCCCGTTTAAATTAATGACACTTTCACGATTTAGCTCGACGCCGTAACGGCATCAACGTGTAGCGCCACTTCAGTTGAACCTCAATAAATGCTTCATGTCCTGGTGACGGATGATTCCTCCGGATCTGCAGGTATGGCATTATTGGTCTTTCAGTGAAGTCTGTGACTCGGATATGTGCTGTAAAAATACATCCAGAACATACTTCATGTTGTCAGTCATGTTTTTTTTTTTTTTTAAGAGCTAAATAAAATCAGTCTTTACTCAAAAAAAAAAAAATACTTTAGTGGTTTCAAAGAACACTACAACAGCAATAACAGCAACAACCAGACCACTTCGGTCACCATAACATCACCAAACCCCTCCTCTGATCCTACAGCATCTGGGATTCCCACATGCTTCTTCAGGGCTTGTGAAGTACATTCATACATGCAGTATTTATTTTTACTTTCATGTAAAATCTTTTTGTCATATCATCTGAGCAGATTTATTTATGTGTGTGATCTCAGTGGTGACGGTGATGTTCGGGCACTGAGAGGTGTCGAGCTGATCGTCCGAGTTCTTGGCCAGCGAAGTTCTGTAGATCGAGTTCCTGTTTCCGGCTTTGCACAGCGCCCCTAAAAGGAACCGCAGCCTAGAGGGGCTGAGGATGATAAACACCAACGGGTCGATAATGGAGTTAACGGAGATGAAGCGCAGCGCGATGAGGTCAGTCCTGTTCTCGTTGCGCTTCTGTATCGAGTTGATGTACACTCGGATCTGATGAGGGAAAAAAACAAAAGGAAAACAAACAAAAAAACAAGGCGGCATTAGTCGTAAGGAATGTTTAAGGAATCAAATGGGATATATAATGACTTTTACAGTTTTAATCACAACATGCTTATAACTTTTAATTTTCAAGAACCTTGGAAGAACGGACAAAATTTGATTACTGGTGATTAAAAGGTGAACTCCATCAAGGAGAGCGCAGCTATATGATAAGCAGAGACTAAGCAGTGGATGACTATAAAAGTTCCAGGTTCTCGTGCCTCAAGCTGCGCACATTAAATGACTAAAGCGCCGCCGCATCATTAAGGTAGAAATAAGCAACAATGCTACCATCAGCAGGAAGCTGAACAGTTTGAATAAAATTAGATCCCATTAAATAAGTATAAAGACTGGTTTGTCTGGAAACCTGATTTATGTTTAAGATCATGGATTTATTTATTTAATTTCTACTAATCAATAAAATGCCTATTAAAACTCGTAACAATATGAGACTAGCATGGTTACACAAGCACAAATATATTTTAATGTCTTTCAGGGTGGTGTTTTCCTTTAAAGGCAATGTTTATATGGCCACATAAGCCTGGTATAAACCTACGTGCAGGCATCAGCTGTCAGCATGTCAGACACGGGAACCTGCAGAGCATCAGATCATAGCTTAGCCTTTTTCATCTTCAAATCATTGTCTTTTATTGCTAAACTCATAGCAAATGTATTTATTTATTTATTTATTTATTTATTTGACAAGTGCAAGAGTGAGTCATCAGGATTCTGTACAGTGGGCGTGTCATTCCAAACAAACAAACAAACAAACAAACAAACAAACAAAACCCGAAAGGGTCACATGATTCCAATGATTCACAAGATTAACTTGACATAAAATTATATCAGATTTTTTTTAAACATATCCAAGCAAGATTCGTCAGGCACTTTAAAGAAACCTGTCACAGAACATTTGCAGAAGATCTCTCTCACACTCTCTCACACTCTCACACTCTCTCTCTCTCAGAGCTCGGTTTCAATTTTAGCAACAAGCCTGTGGTTCACTGCTCTCAAGGTGCACTTTCTAGTTGGTGTTATTTTCCAGCCCTTGCTATCTGCACTTGTGCAGTCTGTGCACATATGTGCGAGTGTGTTGTTAAGATTAGAAACCACATGCGCTTCGAATAGAACTATCATAAATGAAAGAACTTTTTTTTGTAAACAAGCAGCTAACATTTTTGTTACACTGAATGAAAAACAATAAAACCACTGATGCACATGTTGATGCATATTTAGTTTATTGCAGAATAAATGCTAAATTTTCACTTTTGCAATTATAATTTTGTATTTTTCATTGCAGAACCACAACTGTAAAGCTGCAGAAATGGTTAGATCTGAAACCACAGTGTTTTTTAAGCTACTTAACTGCCTGAAACTTCATTTTTACAGTTGACTTTTCTATTAAATCACATAATTGGCAACTTTTTGTTATAATTGGGTAATGGGGTAACGTTGTATCTAAAACACTGGGAAATGCGCATTGTATGCAATAGAATTGTTGTTAATACTGATCCAATTGTATGGCCTTGTTTTGTATGACGTTATGCAATTATTAATACAGAAGCTGAAGGCGTACTTGGTGTCTTGGGTGTAGTGTAGTGGCTGGAAATGCTATTTTTGTCCATATAAATTATTTATTGCTTCATACGCATGCTTATTTTCTGTTTTGTTCTGATAGACTGTATGGATGTTAAGGACATCTAAGCTGCACTACTGAGTAGTTCTGAACAATCGTGATACGGACCCGTGAAATTGTCAGCCATCATATCAAGTCAGGTATTAAGTACAGGTAAAAAAAAAATTTCCACGCTCTGGCCAATAGATTGCAGTATAATTTTTCTTTTTCAGCAGAAATCGGTCAATAAATACTCCAATAAACAATAACAATAAAATAAAAATTTCTCTCTACACTATAAAACAATGCTGAACGCATTTATCCAAAATGCACAATAATCTCAAAAACCAAACTCACACCTGGCCATATCTCAGAAACCGGAAGTTCAAATCAATATGTATTGAACCAGGAATCTGAAAAAAATCATCTGAAAAAGATTTTTAAAATCTCACAAAATGCTAATTAATATTGTGATGGGTCAGAATTATCCAATTGCACCAATAAGCCACAACACTAACAGCCATAACACTAACTCCACCACTAGGTGAACTGAATAACATTGATTATCAATTATATATATACCAGTAAACTGGTGACAGGATCATGGGCACCCAAGACTCATCTATTGTACACCCGTGAGGTCAGCACCTATCCTGTCTGGTCCAATCCCAAAGAAAAGCCAATGCAGCACAAATTGATAGAAAGGCACCAGAACACTCAGTGCATCACAGCTTGCTGCCCCGATGGTGAAAGCGGAACCTGCACAATACCAGGCATAATGTTTTGCATTTTAATGCTATGGACATCCCGACTCATGATCATTTGTAGCATACAGCACATACGAGGAGAAAAATTTTCAATTCAATCCGTACACCATAGCGTTGCCACAAGTATGAATTATGTTACATTCATGCAAGTTAGTTTTTGTACTTGAAACACGTTATGATTTAATCGTGCATTTTTTGCAGCATTACAGGGCTGATGTTACCCGCTTCGGTTTTACACACTTTAATCAAGTGACATGGATACTATAGTTCTTTCATCTTCAGATTACTTGATTAAATTAAATTCAGTATATGCAATCAGGGTCTTGATGAGAAACTAATAGTTTTCATGTAAACTATGCGTAATGCAGCATTTCCCTTAAATCACGCCAACTACATAATCCTTAGTGTTAGTTTAGTTTTAGATCCAAATGCTTCACTGATGCCATGCTGTTCCTCCACTAGTTTTTGCAACTCTGTTAAATGCTGTATAAAAGATCACAACATGAGTGTAATGGAATCTGATGTACACCATCGTACCACGCCAAAGGCAAACATCCTGATACCCTTCCTGGTTGTCACAAGAATAGCAATATAAGAAGAAGTCCAGAGTCAGCACAGGTGAACACAGAGAGTTGTTTATTTATAAAGACGACTCTTGGGTAGAGAACTGCAGCACGCTTGTCTTACGCTGTGTTTATTTTGCTGTCTAGGAATTAACTATTTGAATAAGTTGCATGAATCTTGCATGATTTTTTGGCCTGTGACATATAAACAGGTGACATGGGATTCATCATTATTTCCATGAAGAATTATTAGACTGGTATTACCATTTTGCCATGCGACATGCATCCGGATATTAGACCAAACACCGAGCAAACACAGTGTTGCCTTTGCATTTAATTACACTTTTATTTAACGTCATGGACAAATCTTTTTTAAATCTCGTTTTTAAAGATGTGTGATACCTTTATTAAATTTTTTGTATAAGCAGAGACGCTCTAATTAACGTCTGCTCGGTAATATGGATACATTACGAAGACATTTACAAGGCTTTACCGTAATCGGTAAGCTGATTAGCACCAATTTATTAAATTTACTGTACAAGACAATGGATGATCATGCAGCTAAAGATGTTTGCAAGCGGAGCATTTAGAGGAAGTTATGCATGCTCAAAAAGATGACTATGAAGAAGTGAAGCCTGGATGTGGTCGAAATTGACATACTTCCGTCAACAGAAAAACAGGCATTTTTTAAATTTTATATAAAAGGCTGAAAGTGCTAGGAGGAAAAAAAAAATTATATATATATCCTGACTTGTATCCTTTAACTAGATTAGATTCCTTGGAAGTCTCCGTATCGCTGTGATCGTTGGCGGTTTGACACTAAAGTAAACATCATGCGAGTCAGATACAGTAGTGGTTGGCTGTGTTATTCAGGACCAGCGAGTCAATCCACCTCAATAAATCCAGCCATGACTTACGAGCTATTTTTAAATCCCTTACAGGTTCAGGGACATGACTTCATCCTGAGAGTGACAATTCATTTCTCAGTTCCACAGATGTGGCATAAGACGTGGATTACTGATAAACTTGTGACCTTCTTTTACTGAACTAAAGGCCGGAAGAGTCATTTCGGGCATGATCATAATTTACCGAGAGTTCGTTGGCCTTTAAAATATACAAATGCAATGAGGGACTGAACAAACTCAAGTACAAATATTAAAATCAGTTTCTTAATGATTCTTGTAAAAAAAGGGATTTTTTTTTTGTAGGCAGTGCAACAAAATAACTGAATGGAATAAACTGATTTCCTATCAAAGAACAAAGAAGTTGTGAGAAAAAAATGTGTAATTAGAATGCTACTTTGAATTAAGAATTTTTGCTTATTTAATTGACGAAAACATTTATGGTTGACAGATCGGCGATGCATCATGTTATATTGCTAAAAAAAAGTTGTTACAAGAAAAATACTTATAACAGGAAAATAATTGTCTACAAAAATAGATGATTTCAAAGTACCAAGGATAAGAATTGCTATATATTTTTTTTAATTCTAATAATATATACATTTAGAAAATAAATTTTACAAGTTTAAAGGTTTTTAAAGTGAACAAAAAAAAATCTATTTTTACATTTTATCTAATTAAAATATAAAATTATATCAATTATTTAAATAAGATATCAATATTTAAATAAGTTTGTCATATTGTCCAGCCTTACTGTGAATACAAGCGAGTGCTGATATCCTAAAATCTCTCTTTTTCTTTTTCTTTTAAATTAACAAATACAATTTTTTTATTCAATCCTTTGAAAAAACACACTTGCTACAGGTCAGGTCGGTCCTCTTTTCACCCGGAGCTTCTTTAGAAGGAAAAAGAAAGTGAATTTAAATAAAATAGGGTGATGTTTTCTAGGATGTGAGAGTATTGTTACAAAGTACACAAAGTACAGATAATTTATTATAGACATCATTCTTTACCCCTTTAATATTTACCGGAGTAGAAACATACTGTACTCTATGTGTATGTATACAGTATGCAGGTTCAAGTCAAACTGGGACTTTTAATTTAATCCCCTGCTACACTCATGCACGGATCCCAGCGTTTTACTAGTGCTTATAGACATGATTGGACTGACTGTAAAATCTGAAACGCTGGCCTCCCAGGAACTCCTTTAATGGCATTTCCAAGCCTGCGTACAGTTCACACAGACAGATGCGCCTCTTCTGCAAGTTGGGAACAAGTGATCTTTAAATCATTTGCAATTTACTGTGGCTAAGAGTCTCATCACCATACTGTGCTTGAAGTCTTCTGTAAATGTTAATCGTTTTTACGCCATTGTAAACTTCACCACAAGTCCCGGTTTGACTTGAACACAAGATGATTTGTATGATTTCCCAGATCTTCTTAAAGCGACTTATAAGATAGTTTAACTTCCAGTATGTAATGTGAGTTTTTTTTTCCCAAAACCTGTACAATAGACACAAGGCATGCACGTGGAAAAACTGAAAAAAAAAAAAAAAAACTGTCCCGAAGGCAAACGAGTGCATTTAAGACTGACTCTAATATAAACGGCATGCTAAAGAGGCGGTAACGTTTCACCAGGCAATGATGACTGGTTAAGCTTCATGCATTTGATGGTAGCTAAGGGTGTATTGGAAATATGTTAAGAAAACAATATGTACGAGTGAGCGACGATTCTCCATGACTCAGCAGCTGGCATTGAGCTCGGGGCCAATTTGGTTTCATTTAGAAAACCTTCTTGTATGATTCAACAGACAGTTTATTATTCGTTATTTCCTCTCATGATGGGTTTATTAGCTATTTCAGCCCATGATTGTTTTGACCCCCTAGCATTATTAGGTTATAATCGTCTGATCAGACATTTTTAGATTCAAAGGTTTTCCAGATGTACACAGCTAAGCAAGACTTGCTTGCCGTCTAAAAATATGATTCTCTTACAACACTTGAACAAAATAAAAATGTTGTGCACTCGCCAAACAACTCCCGGAGTTTATAGTCAATGTCAAGCGACCTCATGACGAATTAGGTCAAAAGGTTGTTGCGTTATTAAGATCGAAGCTATTTGTGTTTGAATTAACCATACACATTGTGATACGAGATATGTTTTTTTTTTTAAGATACAGATACACAAATAAGGAGATGATTGACTTTAACTCCGATATAATTAAATTCAGTACCGTTATGAGTTAGCATTAATATTTTCACTGAAAATCGAACCGGATCTTGGCTTGTAAACTGACATAATTATGTTATTGGGCTGTTTTTGCACCCTTGTGGTGTAATCTATGACCTTCTGAGTTTCTGACGTGCAATTACACGCTGAAATGACTTTCAGGCCTCTGGTATGAGTCAACTAATGAATGAAAGTGTTTAAGTGTTTGTGTGTCATATAGGAAATTGGGCGGTTATAGTCCAGGCCTCCGTAATGGCCCTAGTTATTATTAATAATAATAAATAAATAAATAAATAATCACTCTGATTCTATGATAATAACATGATTACTGTGTGTGTGTGTGTGTGTGTGTGTGTGTGTGTGTGTGTGTGTGTGTGTGTGTGTGTGTGTGTGTGTGTATTGATTGATTTATAGTGCTGCATTGAAGCATAATGATGATGGCGTGTCTGAGTCATGACACAGAGAGCGAGTTCATGGCTGACGCACACTGAGACACACTGATTCGCTCACATGCTGTCCTTTGGGACGCTAATGGCACATCATTCATATCTACAGTTCTGTGTCTTGTGCAGCCGTTGAGCGTAGATGCTGATTGGTTGGCGGTGTGTTTCGCAAATCTTGGGACCATAATATTTTTTCCAAATGCATCTTAAATGTAAACAATAATGAATTATTTCTGAGATTCTAAGATTGCTAGAATTCTAATTGTAAATTAGACTGCTATTTATTTATTTGTTTTTATTTATTTATTAAATTATTATTTTTTTTGGTTCCTGTAATGCTGGCCTCTAGCGTAAATTCTCACGCGACAAACCAGGAAGACTAAGAGCGCCGCCTGCACCGCCTCGGAGATGACGTATATTCAGTCGTATCGTTGTTGTCGTATACAGTGCATCCGGAAAGGATTCACAGCGCTTCACTTTTTACACATTGTGTTATGTTACAGCCTTATTCCAAAATGGATTCAATTCATTATTTTTTCAAAAATTCTACAAACAATACCCTATAATGATAACGTGAAAGGAGTTTGTTTGAAGTCTTTGCAAATTTATTATGAATAAAAAAACTAACAAAAAAAAAAAAAAAAAAAAAACATACTGTACGTATCCACACCCTTTGCCATGACCCTCAAAATTGAGCTCAGATGTAACCTGTTTCCACTGATCATCCTTGAGATGTTTCTACAATCCGATTGGAGACCACCTGGGGTATGATGATGACATGATTTGGAAAGACACACACCTCTCTATATGAGGTCCCACAGTTAACAGTGCATGTCAGAGCACAAACCAAGCCAAGCAATTGTCTGTAGACCTCCGAGACAGGATTGTATCGAGGCACAGATCTTGGGAACGGTACAGCAAAAAAATTCTGCACGCCGCCTGGCCAAAGTGAGCGATTCCATTTTGGAATAAGGCTGTAACATGACAAAATTTGGAAAAAGTGAAGCGAGGTGAATCCTTTCCGGATGCACTGTAATGTGTATCAGCAGGTGGTACTTGTCCTATCAGGTTTCGGGTTAGGGTGAATCCATCTCATAAAGGCTTGCTTTATAAGACGTGACATAGGCCAGGTGTGCAGGAAACTGTGAAACTGCAACTCCCACACTTTAGGGATTAGCTCCTGTGTGCCTGAGGTTGTGTCATTATGCAGGTTCTCTTGACAGGTTGCATTGAATGCGCGAGTTAAACGCCACCCTGTAAAGAGGTATGCAAGCTGGCCTTGGTGATATTTTGTAATGGGTTTATCTGGAAATGTTCTGTCATGGATTTATTTGTAAATTATATTCTCTTCTGATGAGGACGTGGGTGGACGTGTCTGTGATTATCACACTTTCACAATTTAAACTGATATTCGCTTTAAATACTGTGAAGTTCTCATCAGTTTAGTTCAAAAAAGTCGTAAGTGTCATAAAATTGTTGTGTGTTTAAGGCTGTTAAACTTTAAAATTTAAATGTCTGCATTTAACTAAACTAGTTAAAATTTAGCCCTTTTTAGTGCACTTGGAGGTTAAAAAAGTTTCTTTGAAATGTTACCTGAGGATTTTTTCTTTTTAACTGGCCTTCTCTTAAAGTTGTAAGTGTCATTTAAGGTACTTCGGTGTCAGTCCTGCCCTCAGGTTTCAGTTAGGGCAATTACTGCTGGTGTCTCTGAAATAATCCCACTGGTAATTAATATTCTAATCAAATTCTAAGGCTAAGATTCTTTTTAGTTCAATAGATTAGTCCAGTAGTTCACAAAACTTTTCTATACGACCTCCCTTTTGAAGATCAGAATATTTTTTAGCTCCCCTAATCCGACACACATACACGAACACTTCTGCTTCACTGGAATTAATTTCAGACCTCAACTTCTAACTGAAGAAAACTAAATAAATAAAATGACAAATCACCTTTACAGAGGAATTGTTAAAAGTGACATGCATCATACATCTAAAAATCTCACCATGTAACAGCATTCTCTGTCTTTAACATTTTCCTCAAAATTGCCTCTCTTTAAAAGAATAATTACTTTAAAACTTAACCATCTCCCTGAGAGAAAACCCTAAAGCCTCGTCCGTTACAGTAAGCTCTCACTGCTCAAGCCTGCGTCATTTATTTGCATTTCCGCAAAACCTAATTAGGCTAAAACAGAAAGTGCTAGGTGAATAAAATGTATTAAATAAATAAATAAATAAATAAATAGTAAACTGGTACCTCGACATACAAATTTAATCCATTCCGGATTACCGATATAAAACATTTCCAACACTGTAAACATATTTTTGCATATAAAAACAAAAAATCAAAACATTTAGAAATGACAGGTAAATGGAGCAAAATATGAAATAAACAGACATTAAACCTCACTTAACCATGATTTATGATTCCTCTTTAAAAACGAAACTAAAAGTGGCTCCCTTTTCTGCATGCTACTGGCCTCGCTTCATGCACAAAATGCAAAAAAAAAAACAAAAATGTAAACTCGCTTTGCTTGGCTTAACACTGCTGCAAACAAGTTCTGAATGGCGTTTGGTTTGGCTTGGTCATGCATAAGCGGAAATGCTTCACATGCCGAGGCAAATTTCTTACCCTAGGCCAAAAATGTACATATTTCATAAGTAAGTAATGTAGCTAACTCATTTAAAATTAACTAGCTAGCATAGAAAAAGCTAGCCTACTAGCCCAAATACATGGCCTCAGTTTCGATTCCACCTGGTTTGTCCATTTGGGATCTAAATCTATAAATCTGATCTGGGGCTAATGATCTGAGGGCACTTGATGATAGTCTAGACTTTCAAACTGAGCCTGGTTTTAATTCATATTTTCCCATGATATTATGATGCAAATTCCTGCAAACTATAGTTTATCATTTAGTTTACTTTGGAGCAAGTTTCACTTCAAAGGTTATCTAAAGGTCAATGGTGTCATGAGAATGCTGCATGTGCTTGCGCGTGTGTGTGTGTGTTTGTGAAAGGGCCAGGAACCATCTCATTACGTGCTCTACTAGGAGGTAGCATTCTTGTGCGCTATTTCAACACGACCCCGGAACGAGCTGACCATTTATGCATTCGTACAGGTCCGCTGAACATTTTGCCACATCCTACACAGACCATCCAGACTTTCTTAGTCATATTACTGTGCACAAGTGAACCCAATCATGGTCAAACGTCTTGTCTTCCTGTCCCTCGAGGGTCTGCGTTGCCTTCCGAGGATAGAAAGATCGCTTCTTCTGAAATCTGAACTCTACCATCTGTGCCTTTCCTTTTTTCTTTCGTGAGGAAACATTTCCCTCTGAGGTATTTTCTGGAATTCAGCCTCAACAAGTCATCTTGTCTGGTCTAGTCATGGATGGCTTTCATTCTGCACACTCCCTGTATGACTTAACTCAGAAACGATCTGCAGTACCACTGGATAATGCGTGTTGGTTTTGTTTCTTTCCGAGCTGGCCCTTGGCAAATAAAAACTAAATTAACAATAGATGAGGTGTTGTCTGGCTTTTGTTTGTTGTGAAATCGAATTTCAATGTAGATTCGTTCACATGTTAAATTGAGACACGAGGTGACAACAATGACCTTTTAATACTTGAACAATGATTAGATTATAACTTTAAATAAGACAAATCACATTGCAGCAGTTGATCAGGATTCAGCGTCAACCCTAGACAGTCAGATAAACTCAATTCCAGAACGTATGTACATTACAATCAGCTATAATACCTGACATCCATGCACGTGCCTGAGTAAACTCTACTAAAAATGAAGATGATTCATTTTTAATACAATCCTTGTTATGTCTGAAGTGTGTTTTTTAGGTTTTATACTGAAGCTACAAAGCTGATAGAGCTAACAGGCAAGGAATGATTATGGCTACTGTACTGAAAGTTCTTAAATCGCAGAGTTTTTCAAGGCTTTACTGTAAAGCTGTAAACAAGTGCGTTTGTCTGAGTACGAACGCACCATTTGGCCCGATATTGCTTTAAATGAGATTTTAATCGCCTGCAATAGTAGAAATCACTTCCTGCACACATAATGCAACGTAACCTGAGCTGCGATTTTTCCCCTCATTATTCTCACAGATCGTTTTTTGGGTTGTGCGCTTGCAGCTTTTAAGTGCCAATTATTAATATTTCACAAAATCAATACGAGGCAAAGTTGAGTCAAACTCTTCTGGAGGATGACAAGAGGAGGAGAAAGCTGGGCAATATGGCTATATCACAAGGGGTGTCCAAGTCAAATCAGGACATTTGATTGTGCAAAATGACAGAATACAGTCTTAAGAGTAAAAACACCATTTATTTCTCTTTATAATCCCCTGCTACACTAATGCACTTATCCCAGCATTTCACTAATGCTTGGATACCATCAAGGTAGAAAGATTTGTTGGGTTTCTTGCTTCACCTCTGAAATGCTGGCCTCCCAGGAACTCCTTTAATGGCCCTTTCCTTCAATGTAAAAAAACGGCCGGTTTGATTACCAAAGGTGCTGTTTTTGCAGGGCAATGTGTGATGTCATACTGCTGACAGCACCACTTGCACATTAAAGGAACTCAGCTGGGAGTTACTGCCACATCCCCCTTAACGTCCTGACTTCGCTCCACATGTTTGAGCCATTACAGGAGTAAAAACTCCCTTTATTTCTATATCTAATCTGCTACACTAATGCACTTGTCCTACTGCTTGAATACTGTCAAGGTAGAAAGTTCTCAGTACACCAGATCCATGATTGAAAACATGTCTGAAACGCTGGCCTCCTAGGAACTCCCAGGAACTCCTGTAATGGCCCAAATATGTGAAGCGAGGTAAGAACTTTATGGGGGGTGTGGCAATAACTACCATCCAAGGTTCTGTTATGTGCAAATGGGAGGCCAGTGTTTCAGACCTGAAGCAGGCAGCCCGACAAAACTTTCTACCTTGATTTCATCCAAGCGCTGGTTAAACGCTGAGGTAAGTGCATTAGTGTAGCAGGGGATTATATAAAGGAATAAAAGGAGTTCTTACTCTTATAACTGTGTTCTTTCATTCTTCATAATCAAAAGTCACGGTTTGACTTGAACATTCTTTTATATATTGTCATGATTATTATAAAAACTTAGAAGGGTAACTTTTTTGTTGTTGATTTTTTTTAACCTTCCATATATTGTAGATAAAAACTCACAGTATTCTGAAATGTCACCGTTAAAATTACATAACTGTTTTGCTGGCAATTTGTTGGCGTGCTGTGCATCTTAAAACAAATCTCCACCCTCAGCATCCGTGTACAAGTGGTTATCATGGACGTTTCGACAACTTTCACTGTGCTGAGATAAGATTAAAAAAACAACTATAACAAACGCTTTCTTAAACCATACTGATAATGAAAGTAGGAGTATTTCTGTATCTGCTGTCTTATCCTAATCTGAATGTAAGAAATATAGTGAACATACTGTACACGACTGCGGCGTCATTTAGTCCTTATGAAAAAAATAAAGATTTTAAGATTAAAGCATTTTCCTTTTTTCAAGAAAGCATGCATTTTGTCTTAAATGTCTTTCAAGTCTTTGCAGAAAGTGTATTTTCTGCACAAATAAAATTTTTATAGAAGTACAAAAAAAATGTGGTTTACTTACTTTTATGAATGCTGAATAAGCACAGTTTAATGATGTCATTAAAATTAATTTGCAACATTAACATTTGGAAACATAGCAGACTATGGAAATATCACTTAACACAGACTTATATTAAATCTTAAGTTGTGCATATAATGGATGACTTGTGAAAAAATTGTATTTTAATGATAATTTTTAAAAGGTAAAGTTTAGTTATAGTGTGCTGGTACGTGAGTAGGTTTGTCTTTTTGAAGTTTCGCTCTTCCTTCACAAGCAGTAATTTGGGTTAATTGTGCCTTAAGCATTCTTCCATCAGAAGAAAAACAGTCCTTTACGCAAGTGGTGGAATCATGAATAGAGTGAAATTACACAATTGCACAGATTTAGAGCTTAATTTACAAATCTCTGAATTGCAAATACAAAAAAACAATTCAATACTGGAATAAGACTTACATAAGAGGTGGGCTTTAATTAAAGAGATTTTCTGTTGTTGGTGTGTTTTTTTAGTACAGTGAGTCAGAATTCTTGTCTATGATAAGCACTTAGGTAAGCACAGTTATTATGTAGAGGTGAGGTTCAAAGAAATTCCTCCAAGTCAGGATTCTATGTTAAAAAATAAAGTAATAATTATTCTAGTAATAGGTTTTTACAGGAGCAAGTCCTTTTTGATCATGTAAAGGAGTTCAAGTTTATTGCGCTAAATCAAAAAATGGACAACAAATATGCTGGTTTAAGGTTGGCTACAGTACTGGGCAAAAAGTCTTAGGCACCACATTATCTTTAGAATAAATGTTGTTATGCTATATATGTATATCATGTCTGCATTATTTATTTATTTTTTGGGGTATTTCCAATTTTCTCCCTAATTTAGTCGTGGCCAATTCCTCCCCGTCACTAGGGGGCTCCCCCATTAAGGCTACCACTACCACTCAGCCGGGAGGGCC
>JAQQZT010000005.1:28065486-28105381 GCA_030068275.1 Clarias platycephalus
CAGCATCACCCGGGGTTCGAACCAGCGATCTCCGGATGATAGGGCGAGCACTTTACCACTGCGCCACTCGGAGGCCATGTCTGCATTATTATGTACAAAACCATTCAATATTACTAAACAAATAACTTAATTAATTAAGTAATGTTAGTTAATTAATTAAATAACTAAAAAACACTATAGAAGAATATTTGCATGCCTGGGTTTTGCATGAAAATGGAAAGAAGCAAGTGTGATGAAGTTACCAGAAGAACTCTGGCATATTTTCCAGCACACTCAGTAAAACCTATTATCTGTTATGGTTATTAAACTGCACAAATCTGTGTCTAACATACTGATTATTTTCATGCAAATAGTTGGTCACACCTAATATTGACTGTGTTCATTTAATTTATCTTTATTTTTCTTTTATAGAAGTTTATTTGGTGTAGAAATGTTTTCAAAAGGCATCTTGTATGTTCCCAAGACCTTTGCACAGTACCGTAAGTGTAACAGCTGTTAAGTTCTGGTTATTTTGTCACACTCCCACAAGCTGACATTATTATTTTTTTTGTTTTGTTTTCTCTGAAAACTGGTCTGTCGTGTAATGTGTTGCTTTTTTTTTTTTTACAGGCATGCAAATCTTCTTCTGTAATATTGAATGGTTTTGTACATAAGAATGCAGACATGATAAACACATAACAGAAATCTGTACTAAATACAATACGGTGCCTGAGTCTTGCATATGTCAAATAAAGTGTGTTTTAAAACTGTGCCTGAAACAAAGCCATGTGTTATGCATCATGCACTAGTTAAGAAGCCCTGTCTATCTGTAACTATGTCCCTTGAGGTCAGAGTGCAGCATCGTATAAACACCCCACGGGGACAGATAAGGATTAGGGGCTTTTCTCAAGGGATCTACAGTGGATCACTCGCAGTTTTGAACTCCTAATCTTCCAGTCATTATCATTAAAATCAGTGACAATAGGGAAACTGGAGCATCATCACCAGTCACAATAGTGTGTACTATTTGTAATAAGTGTAATATTTCTAATATAGTTACAAAATTATGTGGCAATTTGAGCGGTTTCTTGGGGCAGTTTCCTCAAACACAAGTCAGCCTATAAATAATGTTAACTTGAGCCTGACATGCTTGGTTGTGGGAATGTTCATGAACTGAAATGCTCCAGAGTACCAATAAAAATGTTAAATATTATTACATTTTATGTTTAATTTATGAGACTAATAGTTAAATAGTTTGGCTCATGAAATAAACCTGCATTAAGAAGCTGTGTATGATTTGATTTACAGTTTAAGCCTAAATATTTTCAAGTAGAGGCTTTGCTCCTGGTCTGCAAGGTTTAGACACAAACGATCTGCAGGGCATTTCAGGATCGCACCGGATACCAGATTATAAAACGGCAGTGCACAACGTATCGAAAATGGTGCTGTAACTAAATCCCAAAATGCACTGCAGCTGATGAGAAGCCATAGAGGACACGGAGAACCTTTAATGCATTTTTTACATTTGCGTTTTTATTTCTCCCTGGTTGTGTGCTCAGCACCATTTTAGACCTTTCTTAAAACATCAACGAAGCAGTACAGTAAATCCAACATGATGTGGCCGAAGGGACGCAGAGCACAGACCATTCAATTCGGTTTGTGGGATTCTATCTTGGGTACTATATTCTAGACTGTGGTTCTCAAACTTTTTAGATGTTTAACTGTAAGCTAAATTCAACATATCAGTTTACTGTGTAAACTTAATCTAACTATGCAAACATTTACCTCATGATTTAAAAGTGGCTGTTCCTGAACTGTCTGCTCACTGAACAGATTAGAGCCAAGTTTCCTTTTGTTTAACATTTGTTATTGAGATTTGGATTAAACTCATTAGATTCAAGAGAGCAGTAGTTCAGGAACGGTATAATGAATATAAAAGCACTTATAAAGGTTGGTTCCATCCATCTATTCATCTAGCAACCTCTGTAGTCCAACTAGAGACTGTAGAGGTCAATGGTGATCACAGTTGTATTTATTTCCATTTCAAAATCATGGTAGGTAGACCTCCTGTCAACATTCACACGTTCATTTACACACAACGGGCAATTAGGGAATGCTGATTAGCCTAACCTGCATGTCTTCGGACTGTGGGAGGAAACCGGAGAACCCGGAGGAACCCACCAAGCACGGGGAGAACACGCAAACTCCGCGCACAAACACTCTGAGGAGGGAATTGAACCCAGACCCTGAAGGTGCAAGGCGACTGTGTTAACTGTGCTGCCATAAAGGATGGTTGGTTGGCTATAATTCCCTTCATGGAATTTATGGAAACCTGCGTTTTGTTTTTTATACAAAAGTATACTTATAGGGAACAGGGAGAAAGGTGGCTTTTCCTGAATCGTCTGCTCATTGAACATCCTCGAGGCAAGTTTCTTTTTCGGAGAACATTTATTATTATTGAGAACTGAACTATTAAGATTCAGATTAGTTTAGTTTAGGAACTTTGTAATAAATATAAGGGCACTTATAAAAGCATGGTTGGTTTGCTATAATTCATGAAACCCTATTTATTTATTTATTTTGCACTTACACATGCATTTGTAGGGAACACGGAGAACGTTTTTGGGTTCTTTTGGACACTTACCATTAAGGGCAGGCTGCATGTGACAAATATAACAGATCAGTACTAATTTACTGTTCAAACATTTCCCTCATAATTTAAGTGGCTGTTCCTGAATTGTCCGCTCACTGAACATGTTAGAGCCAAGTTTCCTATTTGGATAGATTTGGATTAAACTCATTAAATTCAAGAGCTCAATAGTTTAGGTAGTTTATAATAAATATAAGAGCACTTACTGTATAAAGGATGGCTATAATTCATGGAACCCTAATTTTTTTCGCATTTACGCATGCACTTTTAGGGAGCAGAGAGAAAGTTTTTGGGTTCCTTTGGACACTTACCATTAAGGGCAGGCTGCATATGACAAATATAACAGTCATGATGACTAACAGGATGAGGTACTCCACTTCCAGCGAAAGGGAAAAAGATCTTCGCTCTTTCCGGCTGCGCGTAATCGAGGATCCCCGGTTTACCGTGCGCCTCCGGTACATCAGCACCAATTGATAGGAAACGAAGCAGTTGCACGCGGTGATCGCGAGCACCATGAGCAACATGACGGTGGCGTAGACGTTGGCGAACACCCGGTCCGCGCTGTCCTTAGGGTTCATGTCGATGAAGCACCAGGTGCCGGGGCAGTACTGCACGTAGCTGCCGACGCCCGCGAACGGCAGGCAGCAGAAGAGCGCGCACAGCGCGTACACGCACGGGATCACGACGTAGCCGCAGCGCGTGCTCACGCGCCGCCCGTACAGGTACGGGTAGCCGATGGCGAGGTAGCGCTCGAGAGCCATGCCGAGCAGCAGCGACAGCGTGGCCAGGCTGAAGAACGTCATGGCGAAGCCGAAGTAGTGGCACGCGCCTCGGTTCTCGGTCAGGGCGATCAGCGTGGTGTTGAGCGCGTGCGCTGCTTGCACGAAAGGGCTCACCAGGCACGTGCCGGCCAGGTCGGTGAGCACGAGCGCGGTGACGAGCACATGGAACAAGGTGCGCCGGTGGTGCTCGTGCTGACTGCGGCTGCGCTCCTTCCGCCGCCGCACCTGGAGGAGCAGGAACGCGGCCGTGTTGCCCAGCACACCCGCCGCGAACATCAGCGCGCTGATCAGCGGGCTCGCGTTCAGCTCCACGCTCTCGGTGTTGTGGCAGTCCCCGGGGTCGGTGTCGTTCCCCGATGGCATAACGCCCATTCAGAGCGAGTGATTTGATTTATTTTTTTATATTATAAAAATATATATAAGCTTTAATTCAAAGCTTGAAAATCCAACAGGTCTCCTCCATGGAACCGGTGGAACTCCCGAAGACACCCAGGCGTGCGGATCACATACACATTAGAGACGCGGAAATGGGTTTTGTAAAGATAAACGATGAATGATCGAGTCGTGTGTAGTTTCTTGTTTATCCATGATCGAGTTTTAAACAGCAGGAATGATCGATCCAGATGTGAACCTCTCACGCGCGCGCTCTCCGGCCGGAATGCGCTCCTAGCCGCGGGGTCTCACTGAGCGGGAGTGAGTGAGTGAATGAGCGGGTTGCCAGATTGTTGCGACTTTTTGTTTTGGGTGTTTATTTTTTCCCCTCTAACCGCATTTAACCCATGCCCCTTTCCACTGAACTCCGCCTCGAACTGCAGCTCTGAAACACATTCAGGCATGACACTCAGTCAGCAGAGAACAGCATAGTTAGAATATTTAGAATCTGTACAATTTATCCTGCATAATTTATTTGGATTACACTGTTACACTTCACAGACTTCTATTTTAGTTCTATTCGGCCAAAACATGATATTGGTGCAAAAAAGTGTCTCACCTAGGTGGAAAAGCATCATTAAACACCATATTTAATATTTAATGCTTCTTATCTCCAGGTCCATGATTCGTTTGTTTTTTTTATTCTTTTTTTGTAAATATGCAAATTTTTAACAGATTGAAAGAAACACATTTGCTAAATACAATTTCATGTCCTTTTATTGTAGTGTCTGTAACTTTGAACAATTTAGATTTCACATTAAAAAAAACATAAACCTGAAAAAGAATATTATTATAAAATTCAAATTTTGCAACATTAATTTGACATGGTTACAGACACTACAGATGTTTAGCTTGTTAAGCTTTTACAAAAAAAAAGATAATAATTAACTGGCCATATGCTTCTACAATCTTACACCAATTTTTTGTTTTCAAGTTATAGGACAGAAATGATTATGATGTTTTATAATGCGAGTGATTTGTTTTTGATTATCTTTAATTCAAAGCTTGAAAATCCAGAGTATATATATGTGTATGTACTGTATATATAACAGAAATTCACTTTGTTTGGTTTGTTTGGGCGTTGGGTGGTGTTTGTGGTGTTTGCACAGGCGACAGTATGCAGCATCATCAGCACTTTTTCTGTTCCCCACTGACTGGTACTGTAGGCAGCGTCATTAATTTTAAAGAGAAAAATGTCACAACAATGTTGCCACATCACAGGCCCTCCTCACTGAATGTAGGCAGGACATCGTAGGCAACACATATGACAAAAAGAATTAGCTTCTGATGAAACCTTGGAGCAGTGTGAGGAGCGGCAAGCGAGTTGACTGCACACTCCATTCGCAGGTATTAGTAGCACACGGGCGTCAGGCTCTGCAGGTAAACCTCTAGTACAGTAAAACCTTGGATTGTGAGTACATTGGTGTGTGAGTGTTTCGAGCAAAGACGAGCAAAAATGTTTAATAAATTTGAACTTAAATGAGTGAGTTCTTGAAATATGAGCATTATTGTGGGTTATCGTCTCCCATGCTTGTTCTCAGTGCATGTGCGTCACTCATATAGTCAACATCTGTGCATGCATGTACTGTTTACTATAACACTGTGACCACGTGTGTGTGCTTGTAAAGCTTTTTTTATTTTGTGTTTGTATGTGTGTGCGCTTGTATGAGTGAGAGTTTCTGTCGGCTAACTCTGTGTGTGTGTGTGTGTGTGTGTGTGTGAAAGTCGACCTACAGAGTAGCCCTCTTCTCCTCCTCCTCTCCTTTCTCTGGTCTAAATCACTACAGCTTTGATTCTTTTTAAACGTAAAGTGCAGGTTAATTTGTTTTATTTTTACTTTATATTTTGTATTAATTATTTTATATGTATATTTTTTAGTTGTGGAACAAATCATCACACAAATCACAGTTTTCATTATTTCTTATGAATGTGCTTTGAATTACAAGCACGCTTTCGGAACGAATTATGCTCGGAATCCAAGGTTTAACTGTATTTCGCTTAAAACAAATTGGCTGTCCATAAGTGTAAAAAGCAGTAAATATTAGCTTGATCCACAGTTTACAAAGATCATTTGCTACCCACAAGTTTAGATAGATAGACAGACAGACAGGTAGATAAATGTTTTATTGATCACAAAGAAAATTCCAGAAACCAGCAGCAGTCGAGACAGTAACAAAAAGACAGGGTTGTAGACGTGACTACATGCTGTATATTTTACATATAGTCAGTAGACACAGGGTAATGTGAGTGCTAAACAAAAGTTACTAGTGCAAAATATATAAACAACTGTAAATAAAGCACGAGAAATAATAATGAAAAAATCTATAAATAAAAAGGCATGAGTGAATAATACTAAGAAGTCAAATGAAGTGAAATGCAGTACAACCTTGATGTGAAATTGTATTTATGACAAAGTAACAACAGTGCAAATAATATTAATTGTGCAAAGAGCAACACTGACTGAGTCTATGCATATTGGCATAATACTGTATGTAATACTGAGAGTGAGCAGACCATGAAGCTAACAGAAAACAGAGTTATGCAGTAGCACTGTGATGTACATAGAGAAAGAAGAAGAAAGAAAAAAAACACTGACCAGGAATAATGAGGAACTAAAGAGTGAATTAATAACTTGGAGAAGTTCGTAAAGACGAAATGCACGTCAAGCACACTCTCTTGGACACAGAAGATTCTATCATATTGTTAAAGAAATGTTACTTTACAGTAAACCGTTTGTTTCTTTAGTTGTGTATTGAAACAGAAAAGATGTACTGTACTGTAAATAATATGTAAACATAACTATCTGTTAAAGAACATGGAAATCACATGTCTGAATCATGACAAAGATTTGAATCAGTGCCACTATTTATAAGGAAGAAGTTTCATAAGGGTTAATCACAGATTACAAGACAAGTGTGAAAAGTGGCATTTATATTATATTATATTATATTATATTATATTATATTATATTATATTATATTATATTATATTATATTATATTATATTCATATTTCAGTTTGTCTGGATCATCATCTAACCATCATCCATTCATCATCCAGCCAGCTGGATGATGGCTGAATGACTGTTAGATGGTGGCTGGATGATGTCTGGATGATGTTTAGATGATGGCTTGATAATGGTCAGAAGATGGTTAGATGCTGGCTGGATGATGTTTGAATGATGTTTAGATGATGCCTGGATGATGACTGGATGATGTTTATAAAATGGTTAGGCGATGGCTGGATGACTCTTTAGTGACATTATTCCAAGTTATAATCAACCACAATTCTATTAACCTTGCAACATTTCAAAACGGGGGACCTGTTAACTTTTCTTCACCAGTCCCATGGTAATTTTTGGACCTGAACAGGATCGATACGCTCATCAGACCGTGTATTCACCTTCCCTGCCTAAACAGAGATTCTCACACAAGATGGTGGTTGTCATTATTTTAGTCTAGATGGTCTGAAAGCCCTGCCCGTACTGTGATATTTTAATCTGAGGCACAAAATTTCCATAACTTCTACCATCTGCTTTCAATCTGTAAATATCTAAAACATCCCAAGATACCAAACTGATGCCAAGTTATAGGCCACAAATAAAGACGAGTTAAGCTCAAGGAAACCATTTTCATCATCTTCTTCTATCAAAATAATCCGGTTTTATTCTCCTATTCGTCTACAGTTTGTCTGAACCTATGACTACGCATGTGGATCTTTTATGTGAAAAATCCAGGTACAAGTAAGTAATAGTAGTAAATTATATGATTTAAGATGTGCCGTATATAATATACACTTTACTGCAATCTGAAATCTTACCGATTTATCACTCGTCACTGTTAGCTTTGGGTTCTTAATAAATAATATCAGAATGTGTCATTTAGGTTGGCAAGATGGTCTCAGTTGAACCATTTGTTTTTCTCTGGCGCCCCCTGAAGCATGATCTTAGTTACTGCAGTTTCTTAATGCAGCTCCTAAAAGCTAAATTATACAGTAATTATGAAGCCATGAAGGGTTTATGAAATGAGTTTAATGAGTGTGTTAGAGCTTTGATGTTGTGCTGGAGGTGAGATTGCCTCATGTGAAATGCCATGACAATTAAAAACTTTAGAATCAGAATCAGGTTTTATTCGCCAAGTATGTTGACACGCATAAGGAGCTTGATTCCGGCTGTTTGTAGACCTCAGAGTACAGACCAACATAAAACACTGTACGTATCTTGTAGACAAAACATTATACACAGTAATTACACAACATTCAGTAACTTTACGGATTAAATAAAGACATGGATGTGTGTGTATGTGTGTGTGTTTTGGGGGCGTGGTCCTGAGTATGTACATAAAGTGAGTGTCACATGTACTATCAATAAGTAGTGCAATAGCAAGTAGTAGTGCAGTAGGATGTAGGGAGTTTGTTGGAGGCCTGGTGGTGCTTTTACACAATATACAGTACACGACCAGATGTTCAATTTGTGCAAATAACAATAATGTACAGATGGTTGTAAGAATTTAGTTTAAAAAAAAAAAAAAAAAAAGACATGTTAGTGCTCTTAACAGCAGATTGCATATAGTCCAGTTCAACTATTTATGAGGGTGATTGCTTGCGTCCTGGCTGTGAGGGGTCTTCAGGGTTTTTTTCCTGCCTCTTTCCTGGTAGGAAACCTGCCTCTTCTTGTAGAGAGTGAGGGGGCAGGGGAGAGAGCCCCAACTGTTCTTTCTACAGTTTTTACTGTTGTCTGTTCCAGTCCTGTTTTGTGGCTGCTCCAAACCAGACAGTGATGGATGTGCACAGGACAGACTCAATGACTGCAGTATACAACTGTTTCAGCAGTTCCTGTGGCTGATCTTACTTGCTCAGGAAGTACATTCTCTGCTGGGCCTTTTTGAGGACGTTGCATTCCCATTTCAAGTCATGGTATGAAATGGTAGTTCCAAAAATTTGAAAGACTCCACTAAATCAATTGCAAAGTAACGCTTAGAATAATGATACAGAAACGTCAAATACTTTTTTACTTAATAGTAAATTTCTGTAATAAAATCCTGAAACGATCTTAATTTTGTTCTTTGTAACAGTTGCTACTAAAATAGGTCGCCTTATTGCATGTAATGTGGGTTGGCCAAAAATTTGACGACCCTTGATCATCACATCCATATGTGCTTACTTGATGTTTCATTCCAGATGTAGTTCTTTTTATTTATTTTACTACCTTTTAAATCCCTTACATTATATCTATAACTTAATATTGCTCCGTATAAATTGGTTGAATGTTTAATATGTATCTGCCATGAAATAGCCTGTGAAGCTGATATGGTAATAAATCCTAATGCAAACAAAAACGAGAGCTTTCATGAGGCCAGGTTATTGATGCTGTGCCGTGTGGGCTCCAATTTCAATTTATTTTAAAATTTGTTCACTGGGGTTGAGGTCAGGGTTCTGTTCTGAGGGTTCTCTGGATAACAGGTTTTTTCTCTCAAGCCCACACACCATCTCATTCATGGAGTTCACTTGGTGGACATGGGCATCATCAAGCTGGAATAGGTTTGGGTCAGTGAGGGGAAATTTCAAATGCTATAGCATTGAAAGTCATTCTAGAACAATTCTATGTGTCTAACCTAGAGGCAAGAGAAGGGAGGAACAGGTTGTCAGGGTGTCAGGGTCCACATACTTTTTGCCATTTAATGTATGCTATTTATTAATTATTATTATTGTTTTATTATTATTATTATTATTATAACTAACTGTTTTTGGTATTTGTCTGCAAATTAGCTGTACTGTATTTGCTTTTGATACTTTTGAAATAGTCATGCTATACACAGAACGAGCCACATGGTGGCAGCACAAACTCATTCTTTACATTCTCATATCCTTAAGTGTAACTGCTAAATTTGGCCATCGAACTTTTATTTATTTTTTTATGTTCATGTGTACTTTGTGAATCTTTAATCTTTAATCCAAATCTTTAAATTTATTACAAGAATAAGCGAGATTTCAGAACATGTAAGTATAGATAATATAAGGTTTTTCAAGAAATACTATAAATTAAAAGCTATTTCATTTTAAATGTAATATATATATATATATAAAACGCTGGTGATCACAGCTAATCATACCAGTGTATGGAACTACAGTACAGTACAGGAAAGTGTAGACACGCCCAACAACTACACGCCCCTTTTCTGTCAGGGTGGGTTGGGGCTCATATCCCAGGCCACGCCCCTTTTGTGAGAGAAACGTCAAAAGTTAAAGCTGACTAAAGTTAAACGTCATGACGTTTTCTTAATTAAAAGTGATTTTCTTCTTTCACTTTTATCTTTACTTCTTAATATACACCTTAATACAGTGAGAATCTATCAAAGTACTGGATTTTGTTTTCGAAGTTGATATGTACAGATTCCGGAAGTACTGTCCGGCAAATGACGAACAGCCAATCAGCGCTCGTGATGTTTTGGATAACTGGTGGTCAGGGTTGCCAGATTGAATTAGGTCTCCCATTGTAAAGCATTCCTAAATCAGTGCAGTGACATTTAAAAAGTTCTCTTTAGCACAGATGCATGCAGTAATGCACTTAACGCTTGATATGACATGTTGTTTCAATATTGAAGGATGCACTTTATAAAACAATCCCTTACTGGTGTGTCTAATTTAACAAGTCTAGTTTGTCTAAAAACAAAACAGCTGTGTGTCCATAAGAAAACCATTTGTAATGTTGATAATCAGGGGGAAAAAATTGTAAGGGAGCATAAATATTGGACTTTGGAGTGATGGAAAAAGGTCATGTGACCTGATTAGTCCAGATTGATCCTATTCCAGAGTGATGGGCGTGTCAGGGTCAGAAGGGAAGCACATGAAGCGTTGATTCCATCATGCAAGGTGTCCACTGAACAAGCCTCTGGAGCCAGTGTTATGATCTGAGCTTCAGTTTCTCAGGTCTAGGCTCAGCAACATTATTTTTATTTAAAATGTATATTTTTATCATTTGAATGTATTGTCAACTTTTATATTTTAATAGCCAAATTCTACATTAATGTTAATTTATTAATGTAGAATTTGGCTATTAAAATATAAAAGTTGACAATACATTCAAATGATAAAAATGATTTTCTAAATCACTTCCTAAGCTTTAGCTTTTCCTCTGTGAAATTAAAAAACTTTTACTCTTGTTAAATCTAAAAGGAAATCACAAACACTCTCTGTTATTGTCTCGTTATTCCGATTTAGTTAATGAAACTGTGATCCCCCCCCCCGCTACCCCCGCTTCATTTATTTATTTTATTTTAATTTATTTACATTTTTCTTCATTGGTTGTTTGTTTGTTTATTGGCTAGTTAATATTTATTTACATATTCTTTGTTATGTTTGCTATTATTATAAATAATAGATTGCATATATCATTCATTTTTTGTTCTATTACTGTAGATAGTGTTGTTATAATTGCGTAATTCAACTTTTACACCTGAATGCGATGAGTGTTATATTCTTTCCTAATTCTTGTTGTTATAATAATAATAATAATAATAATAATAATAATAGTAATAATAAAATTTGGAATTTCGATCTGAGAGAGTTTTTTTTCTTTCCACTTGTAAGTGGTTAAATTCAGGTTGTAATTCCTCTCAAACACACCATTTGAGTTCCAACTATTTTTCCAACTCAAAGGAGAATTTATCCCAATCTGGCAGCCCCGCGGAGCTCAAATTCCTTGGGACTCTGAATAAGAGAAAGAGAGCAGCATCACAGAGCGGAGTGTCCAGTCCGAGAGAGAGAGAGAGAGAGAGAGAGAGAGAGGGAGTGCGGGAGAGGTAGAGAGAGACAGACTAGAGTGAAGAGCTCAATGCATTGCTGAGAAAGTTGAGAAAGTTGTGACCATGTGGAAGAGAGCGGCGGCGCTTCTGCTCCAGCTGTCCTGCGTCTGTCAGCATGTGCGCGCGCTGCAGCGGTCGGATCTGTTCCCGTACGGAGCTCGGAGCGGGGATCTGACCCTGCAGGAGGGGGACGATGAGACCTCTACAGTCATGACCCTCAGCAAACCCATGCACTTCTACGACACCACCTTCAACAAGCTCTACGTGAGTTTAAACACGACTTATTATAGGCTTTAATAAGGCGAGACGCACAGCTGCAAACAGCTGGACTGGTGTTTATTATAAGGCGGGAAATTATTAGTACTGTACATTACTTTACTCTGCATTATTGTACTCTTAATGGCGTCAAAATATTAAATAACTATATTGCTGTAGGTGTTTTTTATTACTAGTCTGTAAATTAGACACTTATATATTATACTTTATACAAACAAACAAATGAGTAAATTATACGTATATAGTATTTAACTTTGCTTGCTGTTTGTTTGTTTGTTTAATGGTTGTTTGTTTGTTTGTTTGTTTTTTTGGATAATCAAACATCTGGTGCTAAACTTCCTTCCTGAACTTCAGCTCATAGGCTTGCTCTGTTTTTATTCTATATTTCATTCATTTATTTTGGAGAACCTCTGACTCCATGTTCAAGTCAAGCTCATTAAAGTTAACCTCTATAGCCTGGAGCGAGTTCATATTGTAAGGCATTTTCTTTATATAAGCACCGTAGGATCTTCAGTTCAAAGTTTGTTATATATTTATTATATCTGTATTATTATGTCCAATATTATACAGTCTTTTCAAACATACCATAATACCTTAATTAGTAAACATTAACATTACAGAAGAGTATGTGCATGGCAACGCAGCATATTACATAAAAGAGCAGATTTCAGAAGAAAACAAACAAACTTGCATGAAAATAGAAAGGAGTGAGTGTGACAAAGTTACCAGAAGAACTCTGACATATTATCCAGCACACTCAGTAAAACCTACCAGCTGTTTTATTTATCGTGTTGTGCACAAGGCTTAGGAACATAGAAAAATGGCATAATAAAAGACGCATTTCAAAACTTTTCAACATACAAAGAAACTTCTATGAAGTGTATCAAAGAGTAATACAATAAACAGTCAATTCTGTTATTGTTTTATAACAGCTGGGAGGTTTTACTCTGTGTGCTGGAGAATTATTCACTTAATCAGAAAGTAACAAGTCTTATGAGTTATAAGTTTACTCATTAATTTTATAGTTATGCTTTAAAATATATTTTTCTTTACATAATGACGTAGACATATATAAGGCTTGGACAGTTGTTTTTCATAACTTCAAAATGTAATCAATGTCCCATAGGAAACCAAAGCATTCTGAATCAACCACAAAGTATTTATTTTGCAGAAAATAGATGATTTGATTTAACTAAATAATGTTCTGTGTTTTATGTATGTTTTTTGTTACGTGTACAGTTAAAAAAAACTACTTTAATGAAGCAGTTACTTATTGATGAAATGAATAAATAAATTGAACAAATGTTATTTTATTTATAAATTTTTTCTTATTATTTTTATGTTTTTAAAGGGCATTTCCCTTTACAGATGGTTTGCTCAGCGTGTTTCAGTGTGTTAGTCATATATTTGGGAGGATTGCACACCAAAATGTGACTGTGACTCTGACTGTGTTCCATGTTGAGGTCAATCTTTTTTCAAAAACTTTAACACGCTTTAGTAAGACTGAGGTTTGGCACTTTTGAAAAAAAATTTTGCTTGCTAAATACGCTTCGAGAGTTTTTCCACAAATCATCGTATAGGGTCCGGAAAGGAAACCAGAACATTTTGAATGAACCTCATATTTTTTCCAGTTTGTTCCAGGTTTTCCAGATGTTTCATTCACAGTTATTATTTTGCCCACCCTGACTAGGATGACCCCGACCTCCCAGAAGTAATTACATGAAAGCAAGATGAGTGTAACGAACAAATGATTTTCAAAATGAAGTAATCGCACCTCTCATTCCAGGTGGCCACCAATGGCATCATCTCACCTCATGACCTTCCTATGGAGAAGCAGTATGTCGATGACGGGTTCCCCACCGAATTCCCGGTCATCGCACCTTTCCTCGCGGACATCGACACTAGTAACGGAAAAGGAGCCATCTACTACCGCCAAACTGAATCCCCGAACATCCTGAATCGAATTGCTTTTGAGGTCCAGAAAGGATTCCCAGACACTCGGTTTACGCCAACTCACGCCATCATCGCCACGTGGGAGGACGTAGCTGCTTACACCGAAGTCACGCGCGCCCCTGAGACACCCAGACAGGTAAGGAAGAAGCTGTTGGGATGACTAACGGATTTACTGCATGCTTTTTAAAACGAATCGGAATAATACAATAATTAAAGAATAACTGATCTCACCATGGTTGCCAGATTGGGACTAATGGAGTGAATTTACATTCTTTTAGATTTTAATCATAATCATAGTCAAAACTTATTTTTTTTTAAAGATGAAATTGTGATAAACACTTACGTATGTTTTAAAGCCTCACACCAAACACAAATTCAACATTTTCTATTAATGATTAAGGTAAAAAAAAATTAGATAACAAAAGCTGCTCAGATTACAACTCGACACCCTTTAGGAATCTATCGGGCGGGGTGAACTATGTGACCCCGAGCCTCTGTGCTTAGCTTTAACCTCTTAAAGGTGTAGATTATCATTGTTACCCGTCAGTCATCCCCACTCCCCCCAGCTTAATTCCCATCATCCCCAGCTGTAATTGCTTGCGAACACACTGCCGCTCCGTGCTAACTACTAATCTGTCCCGAAATCCCTGCAGCCTCTAATTTCGTGCTTCGTGCGACTCTGAAGGAAAAAGTGGTGAGAAAGAAGCGGACACGATGACTTTGTCCGTCTGTAATAGCTAGGGATTATCAGCTCTTTCTTTCTTTCTTTCTTTCCTTGCGAGAAAGCACGGGAAAGCCATGTGCTGTTTACTAACGCCTTTTTTCCTGTTGTGCAAGAGAGAATGCATTTGGCAAGCGTTTCACATCCATATGCTGAGGTCTGTGGCTGTCGCCGAGAGGCCCGGTGTATGAATATAATTATTGATCTCAGCTCTGGATAGTGAGAAAGCGTGAGAAACCTGGACGTATAGTTTAGCCGTTCTGTCGTCCTGCTGTCTGGCGATCACCTCCAGGCCAACGGAAAAGAAACAGCTGTGCCGCAGATTAAACATTTTACTTGTTCAAGATTAAAGCCTGGCGGTTCCTGTGGTACGTACGTATCCAAAGTATGACTGAGATTTCAGAGATTACTCAGGCGATCCGGAAAGCTTGTTGACTCGAGATCGTACGTCAGTAAGCCGCCGCATCTTGTGCCTGTAAATAAATCCTTCCTCGTCTCTTGAAGTACGGACAGGTGAGATTGCAAGCGTTCGAGTTTGCTCTCAAGTCTCCCGTCCTACTGTTTAAATCTTGCTCGGATCTGTATACAGTCCCTGACACTGTTTGTTTGCTGCTCAACAATGTATTACAGTCTAAGCTCTCCAAGGCATGGGGGATCTAACTACAGAAAACACATCCTCCAGATAATTCACCAGGTGCTGAGAAGCTTCTCGGGCTCTCTTTACGTACACGGGGGTGGGGAATCTAGACGTTCCCAGGCGTTTTATTTTGGGACTCGGACGTCTTTGTTGTAGCTGAAGTTTTTCCGGAGCGTCCCGTCTCGCGTCTGTCGGACGAGAAGTGGGAAGCCGTACGGAGGTGTTACTCCTTGAACAAATGAGCAGCGGAAGTTCAGATCGAGCCTGGCGAGCTTTTTTCCGTCTTCCAATTACGACGCCGTGCCCCGCGGTATCATCCTGAGCGCGTCTCAGCCTTGCCACAAGTGGGTGCCTAATTATTTACAATAACATCTTTAAACAATCTTGTTTATGGGTGTGTTCCTGCAAAGCTCCGAGGCAGTGTGGTCTTGTAATTAGGGATTCGGGGATGAAGGCGTGGGTCTCTCTCTCTCTCTCTCTCTCTCTTTTTTTTTTTTTTTTGGAGAGGGATGAAGAGGTGTTTGCTATGGAATTAGGTAGCCTGAAGGGTGGGTGGGTACGAGGGGCGCCATTTGGAGCAGTTGTGGGGGGTCCTGACAGGTTTTTTGTGATGTGGACGATAATGGAGGTGAAATACCAAAGAAAGGTGTGAAGACAGATCCTTGGTGAAACAAAGGCAGGACACGACAGGGTGCGGGTCGAAGACCGAACGCTCCATTCGCGCTTAGCCTTTTTCTTTGTTAAAAGGTTTACTTGAAAATTTGCATTAGAAGACGCTCCAGGGGTGGCGGGTGGTCGTTCAAAGCCGTCTGTGCGCACGGATCATGGATCATGCGCTTGGCTTTTTAGAGACACGATGTTGAAATGGCAGACAGACAGAGAGAGACGGATGGAGCTGGCTAGGACGAGACAGCACTTCAAACAGAAGACTAAAGTGGTCTCTTAAGAGGGTGTGAAAAAGGCAGGAAACCAGGAAGGACACTTTTTTTTTTAAACCCACCAGACCAAATAAAATCGACGGTACGAATGTAAACTTGGAGAAACGGCCGAATACGGGCTTAGTCGTAGCGGGAATGCTTTGAAAGTATCGTAAACAAGTAATAAAAGACACAAATGTTTACAGTCTAGATAAACTCAGCGGTCCTCGCTGGAATGTGTTGTTGTCTGAGCTCTTCATTAGCATTAACTCTGATAAACACAGCTTTTGTTCCTCAGGCAAACTCGGCTCACGGTTGTGATGATAAGACAAAGCACGGGCATTTACATTCGAATTACGGTCCGATGGCGATCTTTTTCTTCCTCAGGTTAACACGTTTCAGGCGGTGGTGGCTTACGATGAGGAGGACACCTACGCTTTTTTCCTGTACCCGGAGGACGGCCTGCAGTTCTTTGGAACGCGTCCTAAGGAGATGTTCAACGTGGAGATCGAGCTGCCCGCGCGGGTCGGCTTCACCAGGGGAGAAATCCCGTATTTTATCTTGTCGCGCACTGAAGGGCCTTACTTCAGCATCACCAGCAACGAGCAGTCTGTCAAGAACTTGTACCAGTAAGCAACTCATGCCTTAAATTCAAAAGCTGTCACATTAACAAAAGAAATGACTTGTGACCCGAATGATCTGTTTGTTAATCTCTCTTCAGGACGGGTAACACGGGCGTCCCGGGCGTCTGGCTCTTCCATGTCGGCAGCTCCAACACTTTCCACAACGTGGTTCCACCCTCGGGGTTAAGCCATTTACCGACCGCGGCCTCTAGGAAGCAAGCGGTCGCGTTCCAAACCACCCCCGAGTACGAGGATGAGCAAGAATACGACATTGATCCAGACTTCCAGAATCCAGATGTCACAGAATTCCCTCCGCCAGCCCGCGATGTCTCTCTGTTCGGTGACCTGAACCAGGAAGCTGACTCGACTCTGTCTACACCGTATCCTTACCAAGTGGAGGTCACTCTGCACCCTGACTCTCAGACTGATCAGACCACTCCCACAAATGTTCCTCCGGAGGAAATCATCGAGGCCGTGCATCCTGTCCCAGACCAAACTCTTGTGGAAGCGTATCCCATCGACCCTAACGGTCAGGTGTTTAACGTGGACGAAGAAGACGAGGTCTTTCAGTCTGAAGGTGAGGCTTAAAAAAGCACTTCTTGCAACTTCTTTCTTTCTTTTCTTATTTCTGGCTCTGAATTCCAAGCATCCTGAAGAAAACAATCGAACAGCTGTTCATCCTCCCCCTCCGTCACTCCTTCTTCTCGCCTTCAATCTTCCAAATACAGTCAGGAACAAGACTCGTTCGAGGCCAGTGCGCCGCAACCTGTCCGTCTCGCACCTTTTGGACGTTCTCCTGAAGCTTCAGCACAGAAACAAGTGTTGGTCCAAGCATGAGAAGAACCTGCTCTGCTTCAAAATGAGTGAATGCGACCTCTGACCCTGAACAACTGCTGCGAAACACACATCCAGATGTCCAGTATGACATGAGCCTCATATTTGGCCAGGGGCCAGGCGCTCCTCTGTAAATCACTGTTTGCGGCAGGAGCAGATGACAGGAGTGTTTCTCATCTCTCTTCTGGATGACAGATGTCTTTTCTTTAACGGGCGCTCACGCTAAGAGAACATCTGTCTTCATCGGCAGGTTACAGGATGTCGGATCGGTGCTCGAGTAAATTTGTCTGCCTCAGACGTATGATTAGAGAGCTACTTAGGCTCGTGTGTAAAGGCTTACTTTATCCCTTGTGTTTACACGTTTAAGCACGATCTTCTCTCTCTCTGACTCATTCCATTTGACACTGTTTGTCGATCTGTTTCTCCTCTATCCTCTTCAGTGATTCAATACGCCACTGAGAACAAGGAGACGTGCGATCGCTTCCAGCAAACCTGCAACCGGAACGCTTACTGCGCCGATTACCCATCAGGCTACTGCTGCCACTGCCACGCCGGTTTCTATGGAAATGGACGGCATTGCCTTCCCGATGGTGAGTTGGGAAATACCGGTGAGATTTGGGTTTAAAAAAGGTTTTTGGTTTGTATTTCTGGAAATAGAACGACTTTGGTTATTTGGGTTTCGTTAAAAAAAGAGCTGATTTGGTCGGTTTTAGGATTTTAACCAATTAAGTTTTGGTTAAAAATTAGTTTGTTGAATTATTTAGCTTTTTTTTAAATTTTTTTATTTTGGGGTAAAGATCATTACTGCTGTTGTGAGAATGAACCAAACATCAGACAATGTATTCATTTTCAATTACGAGGGGCGTTCGAGTTAAACCGGGATTTGTGGTGAAATTTCTGCTGAATGAAGGCGATTAACATTTATGGACGACTTCAAGCGCAGTACGGTGATGAGACTCTTAGCCGCAGTAAAGCGTTTCAATAGTGTTAAATTGTTTTAAAGAAGGCCGTACGTCCGTAAATGACGATCCCGATCGAGGTGGCTCGGAGCCCGCTGCAGTCTTTTTTGTGAACATTCAGCGATGATCCTTGAAAATCAACGAGACACATCTGTGTGTGTGTGAACTGTACACACAATCATTCACCAACACCACTTGCACATTACAGGAACTCGGCTGGGAGTTATTGCCTCGTCCCCTGTACAGTCCCGATCTCGCTCCAAGACATTCCCATAGATTTAGAAAAGCCGTTAAAGTTCCTGAGAGGCCGGCGTTTCAGACATGATGCATGCAGTCTGATTAGAAAACTTTCTACCATGATGGTGTCCAAGCACTTGTGAAATGCTGTAGTGCAGTAGTGTAGCAGCGGATTATATAGAGAAATAAAGGGAGTTTTTAAACTCTCAGAACCGTGTTCTGTTATTCTCTACAATCAGAAATCCTGATTTGACTTGAACACCCGTTGAGTTTAGTCTCATCTTAAAAGGATGATTCTGAATACTTACAGAAACTTAAGGATTTATTATTTTTAACTAAATACAGTATATTGTGTTATATGTAAGTGTCAAGGTGTTCATTTAGAGCCATTTTATCAAAGCAGTTCTAACGTTCAGAAACAACCAACATTGCCAAATTAACATTAAACCAAAAAATCCTACTTGGGAAAAGTCGACTTGAATTTGGCTTAAAAAAAATATGGTTTGCATTAAAAAGGAAAGGATGGCTTTAACATTTGTATGAAAATGTCTCAAATCTGGTTCATGATTGCAGTTTGTGTTTGTTGTAGAATGAGTATAGTTGGGTTTGGAATTAAAAGGACTTGGGTTAAAACTGAGAGACTTGTGTTTGGGTAGGAAAGGCCAGTTTAAGTTTGGGTAAAAAAGCTTCTTTGAGGCCAACACTCCCCACCTAAAGAGTCTCAGGTTCTTAAGATATTTCCCAGCTGGGTTTTTAATACGGGTATCACTAACAATGTTATTCATCGTGTGAAAATGTAGGGTTCTATATCCTTAAACATTTATTCAGTCGAATGTATTTCCTACATAAACAGATCCTTTCCAGGTCACGGCCAGACCCGGCCCCGCTACACAATGTCACCTTGTTTCCAGTTGCTACTCGGGACGTTGAGACATTTTTGATTTTTTTTTAAAGTTTAATGTCAAACGAATCTAACTCTAACTAAAGCATTTTTGAGAATTCCCATATTTTAAAAAAAATCCTTCTCGGGACACCCTGTAAGGAGTTTCTCTAGCTGTAATGATCTTGTAGAGGCACAAGTTTCAAAACCTCAAAAAGTGTTGGCTGAAAGTCATCTCTGCTGAGGAAAATCTCACTCGGCAGGGGGATATGTGTGTGTGTGTGTGTGTGTATACAGAAGGAGCTTTGTGTGCTCTTAGAGAGTGTGTAGACTGATTGTGGAGAGAAAAGCAGGATACAGAACAGTTTTGTCACCAAACACAAACCTGCCACGCGTTCTGATAGGAAACAGTTGTCCAGTAGTTGTTTTTTGTATTTATTTCTAGGAAAAAATTAAGAGTTGAATAATACTTATTCTTCAGGAAAAAATATACAGGAAAAAGAGACATGTGGATGAAATAATGAAATGCGCTTCTTTTTTGTTTTTGTTTTTGCGTTTACATCTTCTAAAAGAAATATAATATAATATAATAAATATAATATAATAATAAATTATTTTAAATATTGAAAAAACGAAATCCTTTTCTGTTTTTCTCTACAGGCGCGCCTCAGCGTGTAAACGGAAAGGTCAGCGGGATGGTTTCGGTGGGTTCGACCCCGGTGCGACTGGACAACATCGACCTCCACGCTTACGTCGTAGTGAGTGATGGTCGCGCGTACACAGCCATCAGCGAAGTCCCAGAACCCCTGGGGTGGGCACTGATGCCCGTCACGCCCATCGGAAGCCTTTTCGGGTGGCTCTTTGCCCTCAAGCTTCCCAACAGCCATAATGGCTTCAACGTCACAGGTAAGGACGCAAATAATAAAACAAAAGCAGAAAAACGCTCTAGGGCAGAAGTTCTGTAGACACCTGAGCATCACTCGCCTATGTGTGTGATGGACGGAAGACCTCAAGACTCCTCGACCTTTACTGCTCTTGGTTGCACGAGCAAATCTTACAGCCAGGCAGTCCAAGATATAGTGTGCAAGGGTTGTTATAAATGAAAAAATTCGGAAAAGGGTTTTCAGAAATGCGCGTATGGGTTTGTTGGACTGGAGTCTACAAACAGGATTAGGACGCCTCGGAATTGTTTTTCGTCAAACTGTTCCCAGTTGCGAAGATCATTTGCATCTAATGCGTTCCTACGTTACGGAACATGGCGTTAGCATGAAATTAAACTACGCCCATATTAGCAACTTCTTTTCATTGGTACGGACAAATCGGCCACAGTAAGTTAGGAGTAAAAGCTAAGATTGTTTTTCTCTTAAAAAAAAAAAAAATCTGATTATTTGAGAAAAATGGACGCCAGTGTTGTTTGGATAAACTATTCAACTGTTGGCTACAGATAAACCCTCATAAATCAGTCTTAATAAGCCTTATGAGTTTCCCCCTAAACAAATCATTAAATATATGGCACTTAAAGTTCTGAACCGTGTAGAGTTGTGTAAGCCGGTACAGTGAGCCGTGCTGTTGCCTTACACACTTACCGTCCTGTTCCACCCCTAAACACCAGAGAGGAAACACCGCTGCTCGTTGCCAGTTTTATTGTGCTGTGTGTTTGTTTAACATTTGCTCTCCCGCTGGGACGCGCTTAAAGTCCCGAGCATTTTCTCTTTCGCTAATATAAACCGAGCGCCACACAGCTGGGGTTTCTCCAGAGACCTCGGTCCGCGGGGCTGATAGTCAAGGTTTGATTAAGACACACTCTACCTCTCAGTCTAATTCGAGTCAGGTGGTTAAACCGCGGTGTGTTTTTACTTCGTGGGAAAAATAAAAGAAATGTAATAAAAAGCTGGCTCTGAAATGACTTTTTAATACCGAGAACTGGTACAAAGGTCATGACCCTCATCTGTCACTGATTACGCAATGTAAAAAGAAAAGAGCTTTTTTAAAAAGAATGTTATGGTTTAGTGATGAAGACGATCGTCTAGGGAAGTCCGAAGCATAAAAACAACATCATGTTCTTTTTAATTTTAACCGTTTGTCGTCCCTCAGGTGCTGAGTTCACCCGCCATGCCGATGTGACCTTTTACCCCGGGAACCAGCGACTCCTCATCGTTCAGACCGCCAGGGGATTGGACGACCAGAACTACCTGAACGTTGAAACTCGTCTCGAGGGTGGTGTACCGTTCGTGCCCCCTGGCGCCACCATCCAGATTGAACCCTTTTCAGAGACCTACCAGTATTACCCATCATGTAAGAGCAACAGTGGTGTGGTGTGAGACAGTTCCACCCTGAATCTTTGTCTCTTAATCCATATGAATTCAGCAACGGTTGCATTTTATTATATTTACATTTCAGAACAAAGTGTCCTACCTTTAGAGCTTATAGTTACATTCGATGTTAATGTGGAACATCCGAAGCAGTCGCTTAAGTTACAGCAGATCTGAAATGTCATTAACTCGCTTTCACCAAAAAAGGTAACATTGGTGAGGAATGCTCTGACACTGGAGACTCCTTCCAAAAGTGGTTAATAAGCAGCTTCTTACAGAAACCTTTTACAGACATATTTGTTAGTTAGCAATAAACGTTTAATTTGCAATTTTTGTTTATAGAATCAGATCTGAGCATTCATCAGGGTTGTGGAATAAAATGCAAGCAGTTTTGTCATTGAATCTCGCATAAGTAAACGCTTATTTGCATCCCAGGACTTAATTGGCTTTAAAATGTTATGATGCAATAACACTCGCCCGTTTGATACCAGGGCAGATTTTTTTTTATACAGAAGCTCTTGGGGTAATTATGTTTTGTAAATTAATGTCTCCCATTTTGTTGAGCTAAAAAAAATCAAACCAAAGAAAAAAAAAATCCAATCCTGTCAAAAATGTGTTGGATGTCTTGCCGTATTTAGTATCCTACCACCCACTCCATGGCGATTCAGGATGGAGGTCACAGAGTGGGCCATCTATAAAAAACCCATCGTCCTCCCAACTTCCTCTTAGAGGAAGCTGTGTCTGATTGTGATGAGCCCCAAAGCCAAAACTGTTTGTCATGCTCGAGGATGTAATTAAAGCTGGTCTTTTTGCATCATCCCACTTCCAAGTCAGGTCACCAGAGGTCAAGTAGAGGAAGTGATTTTTTAAAAGTGTTTTATTTTATTGATACGTGGTGTAATCCCCAGTCTCTTGTCTGCTATCTGCCTGCAGTGATCACATCCAATTCGGTACGGGAGTTTACGATCGTGTCCGCTCAGAGCGGAGCGGAAAAATTCACCTACCAGCTGAGACAGAACATCACGTACAGGGACTGCAGGCACGCGACGTATGTGGGAGCGGAGACCCTGCAGCTGAATGTAGAGCGCATTTTCGCCATGTATGTCAAAGAAGAGCGTGTTCTCAGATACGCCATCACCAACAAGATCGGCCATGGCAGAGGTAAGCTTCGTTAAACTCCTAGCTCCGTATTTCGTGAACAACAAGGTGTGACTTTTGGTTAAAAGTGCTTTAACACCTCAAACATCACTTACTCACTCACCAGGGGCCCGGAGCAGGGGACACCCTGGACATCACAGGGTACACACATACTACGGGCAATTTGGAAATGCCAGATAGCCTAATCTGCTGCAAGGCGACAGTGTGACACCTCAAACATAAGAACCCGTAAAAACATATTTCAGCGAAAGCATGTGGAAAAGAAAACAAGTTCTCTTAACGTGAAGCAAATTTGTTTAAAACATCCCACCTTGCAAGCCTATAACACAGTTGGACCTTTAGTTTCCTATTCTACATTAATAAACCACGTCTGGGCGAGGCCCAGGGGTGCAGTACTCAGCGTTTCCTCCGACTCCTGGTTTCCTGGTTTGATCCTGATCTCGGGTTCCTGTTTGCGTAGAGCTTCTGTTTTCGTTCTACCTGTTTTCGTGTGCATAGGTTTCCTCTGGGTTGTCCACCTCCTAAAAAAAAAAAAAGTAAATTACCTCCAGGTTCGAAATAGTGTGTTTGAACCCTATTGGGTTATTACTTTGCTCATCGCTTTAATAAAACTCGTCTGAGCCAAGCTGAGTACAAAGCTCTCCTGAGTAGTTATTGTAATATTCAGGCCTGAGTCCTTTCCTCTGTCCTTTATCGCGCCCTCATATCTGGAATGGTTCCTTTATTAACTCGCTGACAGAAGCAGAAAGCAGGAATCCGCATCCCTCGCATGCATGGGGGAGCTGGAGCGAGCTTCTCTCTCACGGCAAGGGATCACTGCCACATGTGCTGTATGTCACCGGGGACATTAATTCCCTGCACCGACGCCCTGCACCGTTGGGAATCGGGGTGCTGTAAAGCATAAAGGTTGTTCCTGCGTCTTTGTGTGTGGCGTGAGCGTGCTCGCTCGCTCTCTCTCTCTCGCTCTCTATCTTTTCTGTTAGCTCGCTCTTAAGATAAATCAACCCTAGCTTGAAATCTCATGCCCTTATAAGGCTTTAAAGTTGTTCGGTGAAATGGTCTTATTAGGACAACCCTGACTCAGGTTTGGGGAACCTGGACGAAGTACAACATGTTCGTTGTATCTCTAATTATTCTTTAACGTTCTACAATAAAAAAAAAAAATTCAAAAAATAATAAATCACATACAATGTCAAACCTTTTCCTTAACCATTAGTAGTATGTGTAAGGCTTAAAGCCAAGTGCAGACAGATGTTGCGCCTCTTGTGTAACTTCGTACATGCTCAATTAAATGAATCGAGGGATTGATTTTAGCAGATGGTGATGTTGCATTTTTCTGGCGTCCAAAAAGTTCTTCCTTCCACATTCTTTAAATAACAGTGATCAGGCCAGCACAATGTTGCAGCGGGTTGCTAGCAGAAAGCGCGGGTAAGATTTTGCTAAAACAGGAAGCGCCGCCGCAGCTGCTACGAGATGCTCGCACATGATGTCCAGAGATTTCAGAGTGTTGTTATTATGCTGCCATCTTAGAAACTCTATCCCTCATTGACAGATTTACAGAGTTGGAGAAATAATTGGGTGGTGATATCATGGGAACGAAGAAATACCCACGTTCAAAACCTCGCGTCCCTCATCGGCCTTGGTGTTGGTGTGAAAAACGCAGCTGACTCTCTCTGTCTCAACACACACACACACACACAATAATTACGCCAACAGCATGATATTTAAGAGACGTGAGTCATACCCGAGCGTGCATGAGTGGCACTCATTGAGCCAGACACACATACAGTACGCGTATGCATGTCGTTAGAGTCTCGCATTGTATGATGGCTAAGATGAGTGAGTTTGAGTTGTCCGAGGACAAGTGGACACTATTGTCAGAGACATGTTGTGTAAGTTCTTCCATGAAGCAAGTGCACACACTCTTTCCAACTTAGCTAATGCGTTTCCCAGAAAAAGTGCCTAGAAGTCTCCAGATGTTGTCCTGGAATAATCGGTATTGTCAGGCTCGTTTGCATATGACAGCGTGCTATTCGAACATGAAGAATATAGCAATAGGTTAGAAAATATTATATACTGTAATTTGTTTCTTGTAGAAAGAAGTATTTACAGCATACGACAAGAAGCAGAGAAAGGGGATGAGTAGGGAAGTTAGACGTGAAGAAAAATGGCACAGAGCTGAAGAATGTCCTTTAATTACTTGAGAACATTACAGAGATAAAAAGCTTTAAATAAGTGAGACAAATACTGATTATCCGTAGTAATGAAGAATGGTGATCAGTGGGATCAATGGTGATGAGTAATTGGTTATGAAGTACAATAGTGATCAGGGATTGATTATTAAGGAGAGTGGTGATGAGCAGATGGTCATTGGGAATCAATGGTGATCAGTATTTACCAACTGGGAACAAGGGGGATCAGTGGTTGGTTATTGGGAACAGTGGGAATCAGCTATGGATCTTGGGACAGATAGGTGGGTCCTGATTTTTTTTTTATTGGTGATCAGTGGATGTTAAATGGGAAAACATTGATCTTTACCATGAAGACGGTCCTGGCCTCGGCTGATGCAGACAGCTGTTCAGACAGATGTGTTTCCCTCAGCACCGTCACCCTCAGCTTGTTCATCAGGGCTTTGCAACAATGATTGTTAAAAGCGCTATGCAAATAAAAGTTATTTGAATTGACTCGATCAATGATTGGTTATTGGGAACAAGGCTGATTAATGATTGGAAGCATTAACTGGGATCGATGGTGGCTAACTATTCGCACATTGGCACACATTGGTGTGTTACGAAGTTCGTTTAGAATTGTAAGAAAATCTGAAAAAAATTTAATTTAAAATCACGGTACTTACTGAATCGTAATACAAATCGGATCACACCCAGGCATGATAATATCGTATCGGGTCGTTGTATCATAGGAAAAAAACGAAAAAAATCATTAGTCCATCTCAATATTCAACAGATGAAGCTGTACATTTTTTAATACGCGCTCATGAGTGTGCAATCTCACACTTATATTCCGCGCACTTCACGGTAACACAACAGAATACGACAGAGAGCGTTTTTCTAAAAATGCGCTTATAAAGTCCCTAATAAATATGTGAAATGTATTTCTTTTATCCTTAATTTGCTACTCAGGAAAGAGTAATTAGTAATTAGTAAATATAATCCTATTCAATCGCTCCTCATCACATATGGGAACAACCTTCTCAGAGTAAAACGGGGTTTTTTTTTCTCACCTGGCGTATTAACGTCATTTACCGACCCCCCTCAAAGTCCAGAGCTCTGTCTCGTCCCTTTAATTAAGACCCTTTAAAAAGGATACCCCGTCCTCATTAGCAAATGCTCGTCCTTTATTATTATTATTTTTTCTTCCTCTCTGCTTTTCTCCGTCCCCTGTGGAGTCGCTTTGAAAAGAGACTGTCTCGGCCTCTCGCTTCAAACAACGGTCTTCCTGTCTGCCTTTGATAATTGTCCAAATTGGTCCCTGGCCTGGGGTAAGGAAATCAAGCTGGTTTTAATGTCTGCCAGGATTTCGGCCCACGACGCTGCGTCATTTCAGCCTCATCAGGCGACTGCAGCGCGCGCGCGTCCTGTTGTCTTTAAGAAAAGCCCTCGGATGAAGTGCCGTCCCGCTTGGTTTTGGTCTAAGCGTCCTGCAGGAGACTCTGTGTCTCTGTGTTCGTGTGCGGGCGCGTCCGTGTGTTTTATACGTAGATTGTTTTAAAACAGGTCAAGTACACTGACCCTCCTGGTATTGATTAGTGCAGGCCACCATGAGAGAGCGACAGAGGAACAGGTTCACACCTGGCCGTGAAGTAACACCTTTACGCACCATCTCAACACTAATGCCCTGCTAATGAAGCCCAGGTGTGGACTTTGCGACTTCTGGGATTAGTTAAACCGGATAATCCATTGTTTCAATATCAATGATGGACCCGTGCCATTTTAAAAGAATAAAACTAAACAAGACATTTCCTTTTTAAACACGGTTTCCTTCATGTCGTTCATGTTGCAAAGCCACGCGGGGTTTTCCCAATGAATCCAGAATACAAATGTTTTTTTTACCTTCTCTTCCTGTTTATGCAGATAACACCTCGGGCCATCTGCAGGAGAATCCGTGCTACTTAGGGATCCACGATTGTGACACCACGGCGCAGTGTGTGCCAGGAGAAGGACAGCACTTTACTTGTGTGTGCGCCACCGGGTACACCGGAGACGGACGCAACTGCTATGGTAAGAGAAGAGAGAAATGCGTTATAGAGACATTTACAGACTACATACCTGTAGTCTGTCTGTCTGTCTGTCTATCCATTTGTCTATTCACAAGTTATCCAGCTGATATATTGGTCTATATGGTCAACATTATAGATCTAACTACACAACATTAGACAAGTAGACAAAAATAGAGCCGTTGCGGGATCGAGGATGAATTTTCTGAATAGGACATTTTCCCCCCCAGTTAGAGTTTGAGAGTTACAAGCCTCATGATACAAGCTTTCTGTAATCAAGTGCAGAGTTAATCCTCTCCTGTGTTACCGAGCCAGTGTTTTGACATTCAGTTTACGCTGCAGAGTGCCTGGAACGCTTCCTCTCCTTCTCTATCTCTATCCAGCCAGGCTCATCTTAATTCCTCTCTGGAGGACCACATATGTCTTATGTTAACATCGCAGACCATTTAGCTGATAGGTCATTACCAGTGCTGGTCTAGCAGCTCGATCTGGACAAGGAGCAGATGCAGTGTGTGTGTGTGTGTGTGTGTGTGTGTGATTTACTCCCTAAAATGTCAGAGTGCTCCAGTTCTGATTAAGTAATCAGAGGAATGTTAACGGCTATACAGTAATCATCTGTTCTCGAATTTCTTTAGAAAACTTACCAATCATAGCTTTTTTTTTCAGCATGCTTTGCTTTAACAGACAGGTTGTATTTAAGTGATGTCTTGATTCGACAGGTCTGGCAGTAATCATGCCAGGGTGTGGCAAGTCAAATTTAACTCACCGAAGAAAAAAAATAAATCAAGTTTGTTCATGATTTAGCAGTGTGGGGGGAATTTCTATTTCACATAAGGCCAGGCAGGTTTGGTTGTACAGCTTTTTTCCCCTTAATAAATGAAATCATTATTTAAAAACTGCATTTTGTATAGACTCGGGTTATCTTTGTGTAATTAAAAAATTTGTTTGATGACCTGAAGTGTGACCAATATGCAAAAAAAAAAAAAAAGTAAATCAGGAAGGGGCAAATACTTTTTCACGACACTGTGTATCGATAACAGAATCCATAAATAAAAGCTGGATTTGTCTGCACTATCCATTTAGCTACGTTTCACCCAAATGTTAGCATGAATATCAGAAATTTTTTTGTAAAAGATGAACGTGGAGGATGAGAATCAGCAGAATGGGACACATCTCTCTCTCTCTCTCTCGATGGAGGAGGTGGACGGTGTTATCTCCGCAGCTGTTCCCCACGGCGGGGGTCACTAGGGGGTGAGCTGTGAAGCCTAATGATCCTATTTGAAGAGGAGTGAAAACCAGGGCTTCACACGTCCTCGGTGCTTCATGGTGTCCTGACACAGCTGTCTCCTTTATCTGTCCCTCACCTCATGTCATCTGCTCCCTCTTTCACTGAGCATGGAGACTTGAACTACGCCTCCTAAAGATGATCACAGGGGCTTTTTTAAGATTATGACTTGTCGCTTTGTGGTCGGAGGATAAAAACTCAGTGTTCTTCACTATTCTCGGCTTAGGATAGATTTAGGATTGAAGACGGTTCAATGCAGGAAACAGCGTCGGAAAAAAAATATCTGGAGGGAAGAGAACATTTAAAGAGATGGTCTCGGACACCCGTTAATCAATTAATGTGTGTTAGCGGGGAGGCTTCAGACATCAAACTGTGTATTTGGGTTTGAGCAAGAGCAATACTAATAATGGCTCTGAGTTTTAATGGCTACTGTTTAATGCTAGAAATGCCGTAGAGACCAAAAGCCTTTGGGTGAAGGCTGTAGTCACATGTAGATTTATCATTATTCAGCTACATTAAGAATAAGGCTAATATTTCACAGTGATAGTAAAACAGACGGTTTCAGTACATATCAGGCGGTGTGTGTGTGTGTGAGAGAGAGGGATAGAGATAGAGAAGACGTAGAGCAGAAAATCCGAGTGTGAGACAAGGAGGGGGTCTTACACACAAGGTTATTAACAGTGATTAAAACCAGGCCTCCCTGCTCAGCTCCGGCTCGTTCCCACACATTCCCACAGGGATAGGTTCCTCCTCTGGCCTCCCTCACTCATCACACATGGCATGACTGCAGACCATGGTTTCTGTCCATCGGCAGATCGTAAGGTCGGACCAGCATGCGCACGACAGAACAGCTCGGAGCGTACGCAGGGAGATTTGCACGTGTAGAAACACCTGTGGAAAAAAAAAATAAAAGAGAAGCAGAATGTGTGGCTTGATGTTTAGTTTAATGGATATGCGATCTGACGCGTCTCATGTAATGTAAAAAAACTTCAAATTCTGCCAGTTGAAATGAAACTGTTTGTCAAAATAAGTCAGGTTTAATTAAATGATTCTATAAGAAATACATTTTATTATGCATCATAATGAGTGAAAGGTCAAGACCGCAGTTGAAAATGCAAAAAGAAGGAGCGAAGAAAAAGTGAACTCCGATCAATTTGTTCAATCAAGCTTGCGATGTTTTGATGAGAATCTTTTCTCCCTCTCTCTTTCTCTTTATCTCTTTCGCTCTCCGTTAGACGTGGACGAGTGTGCCGAAGGTCTGAGCTCCTGTGGAAGTCACGCCCAGTGTGTGAATTTGCCCGGAAGTCACAGCTGCCAGTGCCAGAGTGGTTTTGAGCATAGACATGACACTCGCACCTGTACAGGTACGGTTTCTAATACGTCACTTGAAAACAAACCGATTGAGTCGATTTTGAACACCCGGTTTAAAAGGGTGGAATGTTCCACCTGTATGGCTTGTGCTACTGGTGGAAAAAAAGGAGGCTGTGGGAATGGAAGCTGGAAGTCAAATAAACAGCGATGTTCGCTTTGTTAACGAAACATTATAAGGAACAGAAGGTTGTAAGGTCAAATCCCTAACCCGAAAGACAGCAAGATTTTCCACTGGTGAATAATCACTCAGTTATTTATTATTTTCTTTATTTTTGTTTGTGTGTGTGTGTGTGTGTGTGTGTGTGTACAATCCCAGTGTTTTCAAGGTAACTGGAAATAATTATGACTTGTCATATGCAATCAAAACCCTATTTGCTTCCAGGCTTTCTCAAATCTTTTCAACATCATGTTTACAAAGAGACTTTTTATGTTCAGCGTACAATATGAATCTCGGCTATAAAGTAAAACCAGCTGCTTATGTTTTTTTTTGTTGTTGTTGTTTTTTTTCACCCCTGTTTATCCATCTGGGTTTTGAATATACATGTAATCAGTGTCGTGATGTTACAGGCTAATGTGTCAGTGTGAGGTGTGTGTTTTTGGAAAGGGTTAGTCTGTTACAGATGTTCGGTGTTGATTCAGAAGTGCGTTTTCTGGACCAAAGCCCAAAGTGGAGAATGAAGGTCTGTAGGTGAAAGGGGCTGAGGTGTAGCTTGAGGCGAGGGGAAGCTGAGGAAGAAGAAGAAGAAGAAGCAGAAGAACAAGAAGAAGGGTGTGGAGGAGGGGTACTTTTGAAACAATGGACTAATGTGCTGTGAAGGGGAATGTGTGTAGGAGACTCCCGGCTCACGAAATTAACTGTTAACTCTTGAGTGGAAATGTTCAACAGACCGAGCAGACTGCCTGAGCGATAACTGACGCGTGATCTTCGGCGACAGCTTGAGATTTCGTTTTGTAACAAAATGCCATGTTAGTTATTATACTTCTAGTGTAGAATGTTCTTCCATCTATAAGTTAGTCTACTGTCACTTTGCTTAATGCTTTCCTGCCTTAGTGGTGAAATGTTTCCAGGGATTTAACCTTCACGCCATTTTTTTTATCATGCGGCGCTGGTTTAGTTCTGTAGATGACGTGCATCTCTCTCACGTCATCTGTAAGACTGATCAGAATTCTAAAGCTTCAGCTTTAAAGCTAATACCTCCATCACCTACTGTACGCTGCACCCGCCAACCCATGGATCGCCAACTAGCAAACGTATCCTGTCTTTCAGAAAGACATTTCTTCTGTCCTTCATGTTCTTGCTCCTCATGATGGACTCTCACGGTTCTAATATGACTCGATCGATTTCAGGCCTCTTGGTAATTTCTCAGCAATAACACAATAATCAGATCTTTTGCTCTCCGCTTGCAGACGTCGACGAGTGCCGAAACCATCCGTGCCACCATCATGCTTCCTGCACCAACACCGCGGGCTCCTTCCACTGCCGATGCCAGGCCGGATTCCACGGCGATGGCTTCCACTGTCACCATCAGCCCGGTCAGTGTTTAAACATCTATTATTTCTGAATGCTTACATACAGTAAGCCATAACAGCCATTTTGAACTTAGTGTACAACAGATATACTGTAGATCTGTAGTCTTAGATCCGTGTCTTTCATGTCGCTGTTCCCAGAGCGTCCCATGACTCAGTGTGAGCATCACAGAGACAGCGTACAGAGGCAGAATCAGGTGGAAGGTTTGCCTCTGATCGGATCGTACGTTCCTCAGTGTGACGAGGAGGGGCGCTACAGCTCTCAGCAGTGCCATGGCTCTACAGGATACTGCTGGTGTGTGGACAGTAGGGGGCAGGAGAGAGCAGGAACCCGTAACCCACCTGGGAGCCCACCCGCCAACTGTGACGCTCCAGGTAAGCGTGCCAGATACATCTTATGGGATCAGGTTAACTTAGACCGCAACTTTCCAGATGTTTCAACTTTTCTAGGTTTGTTAACAGGAAACATTGAAACCCAGTCTTAGCTCATGTAGGTGCCAGAAAGTGATGAGATCCAGCCCATCAGCTGCGCAGACAGAAATCAAGCACGTATCCTCATTTGGTTTGGATGTTACCGATTTAATATATTTGCCTCTTTTAGAACGTCCCAAGTCCCAGTGTGAGCAGCACAGAGACAGGGTGCAGGATGAAGCAGGGTTGGGAGCCTTCATCCCTGACTGTGATGATGAGGGTCACTACAGGTCTCTACAGTGCCACGGCTCTACAGGACACTGCTGGTGTGTGGACAGTAGGGGGCAGGAGAGAGCAGGCACCCGCACTCCGCCGGGTACCTCACCTGCCAACTGTGACGCTCCAGGTACACACGTTGTTTGTGTTTGAGTCTACAGATTCACACCAGCACATGTGGTTAACAATCTAAGCGATGTCGTTATGGAAAAAGACTCTCTGACGAAATCAGAATCAAGTGTTCCCTGAAAGTTATATTCGCATTTTCCCGTTTAAACTCCTTGAAATTGAGGAGGATGGCTTCAGTGGCTGAAATTGAGACCGTTTCTTTCTCGAGGTCAGTCTTCTGCAACTGATTTAATGTAGCATGGAACAGATTAAAAGGATTGAACTTCATCCTCAATTTCATTAGATTCCATGTTAGCAAATGAAGCCGCTTAGTAGCGCGGTCAGGCCTGGCATGTCACTGTGTACTTTTCCTCACCGCAGACATAAATGCCTTCTTATTTTAGCATCCCGTGTTCATGACCACGGCCAACAATTTAGCCTTGCACAAGGAACGTAGGGCACAAGGGCTCCTCCCACTCCTGATGCCAGCTGCTCTTTAAGCATTTATTATTTCCCGAATACTTGCTTTAGCCATTACAGCCATTTTGCACCTGGTATACAACAGAAAAAGTAAAAAATTTTTTTTTTTTTACAAGATCCGTGTCTTTCATGTCGCTGTTCCCAGAGCGTCCCGTGACTCAGTGTGAGCATCACAGAGACAGCGTACAGAGGCAGAATCAGGTGGACGGTTTGCCTCTGAGCGGAACGTACGTTCCTCAGTGTGACGAGGAGGGGCGCTACAGGTCTCAGCAGTGCCATGGCTCTACAGGATACTGCTGGTGTGTGGACAGTAGGGGGCAGGAGAGAGCAGGAACCCGTAACCCACCCGGGACCCCACCCGCCAACTGTGACGCTCCAGGTAAGTGTGCCGGATATATGACTCCTTATTCGCATTTTTCCACTTAAAATTGAGACCGTCCCTTTCTCAAAGTCAGTCTTAATCTCTTGGTCGACGGTCAACAGTAATTTGTAGCACAGTCTTGACAGCCTATCATGCTCTCGTTTCATAATTACCTACCTGAGTACCCGATTTAATACAGTATGGAACTGACTGTGGAGATCCTACAGAAGACACTTAGTAACGCGGTCGGCCTTGGCATGCCACTGTGTACTTTTCCTCGCCACAGACATAAATGCCTTCTTATTTTAGAAGAAGTTCTTGGCCACAGCCAAGAATTTTGCCTAACACAGGGAACCAACCCAGCGCACGGCACAAGCAGACACACGCTCAACCCATTTAAATACTCTACAGGCAATTTGGAAAACCCAATCAACCTACACAATGTGTCTTTGGAAAGTTGTTAGGAACCCCACCAAGAACATGGGGAACACGGGACCAGAGAGGGGATTTGCACCCCCAGCGCTCACCACTAAGCGGCCACCAGTGTTTTAGCTCTTTTAATTGGGGGGGAAAAAACTGAACATCCAGAGCCAGTGGTCCAGACCTCTTCCAATTTAAGAGGACAATGAGCTAGTGCCTTACAATCATGCTGGTTGTTATTGAGTGCTATAGAAATCCCAACCAAACATTGGGGGAGTGGTGTTCTAGGAAAGTAATAAAGGACCGGTTGCTTTCCTGAGACAAGTTCGTTCATGATATTTTTTATTATAGAAGCTATATAATGTTGGATCCTAATAAGACTCTGATTTAGAGGGGAATTAATGCCGATTGTCATGCTCCTAAGAAACAAGTCCTTTGCCAGGTTAAGTTAATCCTTTATTTGTCACATATACAGAACTGGTTAAGGGCCTTGCTCAAGGGCCCAACAGCAGCAACCTGACTGAGCTGGGACGTGAACCGCCAACCTTCCGATCAATAAATCAGAGCCTTAACACACTGAGCCAGTCTTCTTTCCCCCATAATGTTTCATTATTAGCTGTCAAGCTGTTATTGCGAACCGTCCACCATATAACCCGTGTAATGAGAATTCAGCAGCACTGTGGTTTTAAGGTCTCCAAGACTCTCATTTAGAGAAAAGTGCTTTTAATTATTGAATCCCATTTGAAGACATGCAAACCTCTTAGACTCTTAAACTTTTGCAAAAATAGCAACGAAGTCAAGCAAGAACATGAGAAAACAATAGTGTAAGAAGAGCAGTGTTGTCTCCTATGTGGCAAGATACCCTGGGGGGAAGCTCAACAAACATTGCATTCCTGTGTGTTTGCAGGCGCAGTAGCACACATCGGCAAAAGACGCTCCATTTCGAGGACCATAAACTAAAAGACAAATAAAAATACATGCTATTTAGAGTTTTCTAACTGTATTGATTGGTCACATTAAGCGCTTCATGGGCTAAAGGATAACATTTAATTCTTTATATCAAGTTTCAGCAGTTCATCTTCTTTAAACACGTCCACCAATCAGACACAACATTAAAACCATTAACAAACAACAAACACCTAGGTTTTAGGTTCCCCTCGTGACACTGGGGCGGCTCTGACCTCTGGGGGAATGCTGTGGTGTTTGACACCAGGGCATCTCTTGGGTGCTGTGTGTTGCGGGACGGCGCCTCCGTGGTTTGGACTTGCTTGTCTGGTACATCCCTTGGGTACCTGATTGGATTGGGATCTGGGGAGTTTGGAGGCCGGGTCGGCGACCTTGGGCTCTTTGCCTGCTGGTGCCTTTCTGTTGTGGCCAGTGTTGGCTTTTTCAGCAATTTCTGCTGCATTGGGATCAGACTTTTGGTCCCAATGGGTGTGGATGAGCCATGGATGGCAATGATCCTGTCACCAGTTTACTGGGATATCGTTGGTAATCACTGGTGTTCAATTAAACTGCAGAATCTCCATGTCTCTTCACTGTAGGTCTTTTTCCATGGTTTAAAAGAAAATAAATTGGAGGTTGAAGGGGGTCAGAGGTTACAGAGGGATGAATTACTCCATACTGTATGTTGTTCTCTCATTACTGTCGTATGGTGATGAGATCCAGTACACTCAAAGAAGCAGAGATTTTTCTCATAACCCTGAGAGAATCATGGACAACAAATAAACCTTGATTTTCCATTTTCGAAACTTAGTTTTAGCTGTTTTAGTCCATTTATCAATATGACATCTTAGTTATGTGACGTTTTGCCCTGATTCTTGCATTTATTTGGACTCTGCATACTACAGTAGGTCCTGACCAGTTTTGGACTCATACCAGACACATTATCTCCTTACTGAACCAAACCCGCTAGCTCTGTCTAAATACGATAATGCAGAGGAGGCAAGGTTTATTGAGGATTAGCCCAATGGACACATCTGTAAAAATAGAGCTGCTCCATATGAGCTTGCTATTCTGTAATACCTTATGTTTAGTGCTTTAGATATTAGTATCTGTATTTTTATTTGGGTTTACGCCCAGTGTGGGGGCGGAAAACAGCTGTGGTTCCGACAGCTTATTTATCCTGATTATGTCATTATTATTTTGTTACAGTTTTTCATGGTTCTAATTCACAACGTAGTAGTGAACATGTTGTTTTCGTTATTAGTCGTGTTTCAAAGGGAAAGCAAGTCACTCGATTACTATACATCACTGTGGTTAGGTGACGCTACGCCATGCCGAAATGTAGTGAAGGCAAAGCAGAGTTGGCCAAAGACACCGATTCTTTATTCTGTTTGTTAAGGGGTTTATTAGTTCAAATGATACAACGTCAAACCTCATCTTGTAGATTTGTTTTAGGAACATGAGGCTCTGCCCGCTCAAGTAGATCAGAGCCCATTGCTAAAAATAACAGTCCAGGAGTTTTGCCAAGAAACGACAGCATAAGCACTTTAGGTGAAATCACGAAGCCATATTTAACATTCTAAGTATATAAATCAGAATAATTCCACACGCTTGGCTGACTCAGCTACAGCTCTGATTAGATCCACCTCATACATAAACTTTAACAGCACCATGCAGGATTCTCAAGAAACAACTTCGATATATGAGAACCATATTTATTGAGTGGTGCTCGGACATAATGAAGTCTACTATGTATACCTTTAGAGTGAATCTACCGTAATGTTATCTAAACCAATCGTTATTTCGTGCCTGTAGTTCATCCAGAGCGTCCTAAGACTCAGTGTGAGCAGCACAGAGACGACGTCCAGGGCAGACCCGGTGGTTTACCGCCGGTGGGAGCGCTCGTCCCTGACTGCGATGAAGAGGGACGCTACAGGTCTCAACAGTGCCACGGCTCCACAGGACACTGCTGGTGTGTGGATAGTACCGGGCGGGAAAGAGCAGGCACCCGCACGCCACCGGGTACCTCACCTTTCGACTGTGACGCTCCAGGTAAACCGATCAAACAGACAAAGTTGATACTTTACATGGTTTTTGTATTTTTTTTTGTGTAAGATTATTTTACAATTCATTCAGAGCGTCATAAGACTCAGTGTGAGCAGCACAGGCACAGCGTGCAACACGGAGCGCACGGTGTCCCCGCGCCAGGAGCCTTCATCCCTGAGTGTGATGAGGAAGGGCGCTACAGGTCTCTACAGTGCCATGGGTCTACAGGACACTGCTGGTGTGTGGACAGTACCGGGCGGGAAAGAGTTGGCACCCGCACCCCAGCTGGTACCACACCTACCGACTGTGACGCTCCAGGTAAAGACTAGTAGTACTAGGTGAACTCCACCACCTGCATCGTCACTTCTCTGTCAAGTTTTTAAACAAAATTCATATTAGTACTGTGTCCATGCTCGTGTACCCTGAAAGACGTTCCATATCAACAAAGATCACTGGAGGGTCGAACTGACTGTCTTTGTTAGAACTTCCAACGCTTCCTTGCAGTCACACATCCTTCCTAGTCACTGTTAGGTTAAGGTTGAACACATTCAGCCTCTGGAGATCATTACAGAAGCAGACTTTCTATTGAGCTCGTAGGACTTGACTATGACCTTCCTGACCTCGTCTTTCAGCTGGCTTTGGTCAAGCTGCACGGGTTCAATCTTTTAAATAGACGTCCACATGATATTGCTAAACATTTTGGGTTTTCTCCTTCTAACTCCATGGGTCATCTTACTGGAGCTTCAAGAATTCCCGTGGGTGAGACAGGGAGGAGAGAGCGTAGATAAATTTTTGAAGACGTTCTGGACAGTTTTGCCAGCTGTCTGGAGTTAGAGTTGAAGTTGTGTTTCTCTTCATTGGATCAGTCTCCTTCCTCCTTATCCTCTGCAATGAGTATTGGACTTGTCTGAGGACAAGCCTTGTAGATGGAATCTTTTTTAAGTTAAGTTTTAATGTTTAAATCAAGTTTCTGCCTACTAGCAGAGTCCTATTTGTATTTTATTATTCACAATTGCGCTATGCCTGGGATCAATTCCAACCCAATGCCCAAGCCAATGCCCGCTGGATGCGGTGCCAAGTGCCAAGGTCCCAGGCCCAGATAAAGTGGGAAGGTTGCAGGAGGAAGGGCATCCGGTGTAAACCTGTGCCAAGTCGGTGTGTGGATCAGATGGTCCGCTGTGGCGACCAATCGACAGGAGTTGCTGAAAGACTAACAACAATAACAATTACGCTAGGTCTGTGCAGACATACTGTATAAACAAGCCACTAGGAGAGTTCTTGCTAACCCAACTGGGATGTGCAAGAGAGTTTTAGACTGAAGCCGTTCTTATCTTGCAGTTTCATGGTCTAAAATGTTGGCTTATTCATGCAGTTCATCCTTCCTCAAGTAATGTTTATTCTTTGCTGGCTCTTGTCCAGGACAAGGTTGGCTTCAGCTTGTTTCCAGCAGAGTTAGAACTTTTAGATGCTGCTCTTCTGGGTGTTGTTCCTGTACAACTGCATGGGTGTTGCTCTGCTTTATTAGGCACTTGTGCACAAAATCTTCCACTACAGCAATAAGTTACTCACATAAAACGATATGTTATTCGTATATTTTCATTGTGCTTTATTCAGTAGAATATTGGCAGACGTGCATGCACATCCACACACACACAGTTCCATATTAAAGCATAAACACGAGACGTTTATTAAAGACACCTGGTGCCGCACCCGTCAGTTGTGATGCTCCAGGTACATACATCAGTTGTTATTTCACTGAAGTCTAGATTCATGATCAGTATGAGATTTAAGAAGCCCAAGGTTTATATGATACCCCAGGTCACATGCTTGTAGGAAATGTTCTGCTGTTAGGACCTTGTAGGGCAGCCAGGATGTTACAATATATTTTAACATGTTTAGGAAGTCATGTGATTCTAATCGACTCTTAACTCGCCATTCTGTTTTATATTTACAATAATAAGATGTGATGTCTTTCTTTCTCTTATTGTTGTGGATGCGGTCGTTGATGCAGAACGTCCTAAGACTCCGTGTGAGCAGCACAGGGACAGCGTCCATATCAGAGGAGAAGCTCCGGTGGGAGCCTTCGTCCCTGAGTGTGACGAGGAGGGGCGCTACAGGTCTCGACAGTGCCACGGCTCTACAGGACACTGCTGGTGTGTGGACAGTAGGGGGCAGGAGAGAGTTGGCACCCGCACCCCAGCCGGTACCACTCCTGCCAACTGTGACGCTCCAGGTAAAGACTAGTAGTACTGATCAAACTTGGATGTTAATCTTCTTAACGATCACGTCTCTAGAAGTGGTTTCAAGAACTCATTTTTGAACAGAATTCATTTCACCAGTTCATTGTAGATCTTGAAGTTTGAGAGACAGTGGGTGAGTGGGTGGTATGTAAACAGGGGGCGGGGAAATGTGTGTAGAAATATAACATAATGACTGCAGATGTTTCAAGATAGGTGTACTGTGTTATACAGTTAAGCATGTAACATCCTACATGCCCCATGGCGTGTTAGAAAAGTGCTAAGCATGCCCGGTTGACTTTACTATCAGATCAAGATGGCAAGATGGAAAAGATCAAAGTTACTTTGATTAGGGCCAGATGGTAAAGGGACTGGTTTTGTTTCAGTAAACACACTGGATTGAGTTATACGCAGTATGGTGGCGTAGCGGCTTCGCACTTTCTCGGTCAAAGGTTCCAGTCGCACCTCAGGTCTGTGTGCTTGGTCTCCTCGTGTTCGGGGGATTTCTTCAAGGTCCCCTGTGTTCCTACTACAGTCCAAAGACATGTAGATTAGTCAAATTGTTGTTTCCAAATTGCCCATAGTGTGTGTGTGTGGTTGTGTACTCTGAGATGGACTGGCACCTTCTCCAAGGTGTATCCCGCTTTGTGTAACCCAGTCAGTGCTATTCCTCACTGCAGAACGATTGGCGTTGTTCTTATCTTGCGGTTTCATGGTCTGAGAAATGGGTTTATTTAGGCAGTTCGTTCTTCCTCAAATCTGGGAAGTTATTCTGTTCTGGCTTCTGTCCAGATGTTGTTCCTGTACATCTGCATGGGTGCTGCTCTTGCACATCTGTTTTATTGTGCACTTCTGTACAAATTGTCACGCCTTCCTCTTCAGCAGGGCCGAACGATTACGAGTATTTTCATTGTGTTTTCTTCAGTAGAACATGTCCGCACACACAGTTACGTATTAAAGCACAAATTTTACTGAAGACCATTTTGATAAACCTTGTCAACAAAGTGATAAACCGTCTAAACCGACTTCTTGCAGAACGTCTC
>JAQQZT010000005.1:28109262-28154964 GCA_030068275.1 Clarias platycephalus
TGGCAAGAAGTAAAAATCTGTGTGATTCCATGTTTCACGTAGAACGTCCCAAGACTCCATGTGAGCAGCACAGAGACCGAGCACAGGGCCGAGGAGACGCGCAGCCCATGGTGGGAGCCTTCGTTCCTCAGTGTGACGAGCAGGGACAGTACAGGTCTCAACAGTGCCACGGCTCTACAGGACACTGCTGGTGTGTGGACAGTAGAGGGCAGGAGAGAGCACGCACCCGCACCCCACCTGGATCCCCACCTAGAAACTGTGACGCTCCAGGTAGACTCACCAGTTCGATTAAATAGTTTGTTTATAGTGTTATTATTATGTATTAATCTGAAGTTGGTAATAACAAATCGCTCAATAGTTAAGATAATATTTCTAACATGGCATAGTTTGCCAGTAACTTTACAGTTAGATTTTTTTGTTGTAAGTTCTCTATCGTAAGATCCGACATTTTTTTCCCATCATGCAGTGTTGCCAGTTCCGACCCAGCGTCCGGAGACGGTGTGTGAGCGCTGGCGGACTAGTCTTATGGAGCACTACGGAGGCCGCCCAGGTCCGGAACATTTTCTTCCCCAGTGTGACGCATCGGGCGAGTTCACACCGGTGCAGTGTTACGGCGAGTCCAGTTACTGCTGGTGCGTAGACAAAGATGGCCGAGAAGTTCCCGGGACACGCTCGAACGACCGAGTCAAACCTGCATGTAAGTGCTGCTCCTGAAAGTTTTTAAAATGCAATTTTAGGTTAGCATCCAGATGTTAAACATCTGCATTTCTGCATTTTTGTTGTCTTGACTTATATTGTTATTTTTTATTTTGTCATTCATCGTCCTTGGGATTTTTCACAGTTACTCACGACTTTTTATGTATGTGGGTCGTTTAGGTATACCAACGGTGGCCCCGCCCACTATGCGTCCATTGCCACGCCCAGACGTGACTCCTCCCCCATCAGGCACTACTTTGCTCTACGCTCAAGGCCAACAGATTGGAGCGCTTCCTCTCAACGGCACGCGCATGGACAAGGAGAGATCCTCAGTGCTTCTCGCCCTGCATGTGAGATTCTCACACTCTTTATTCACGCGTAATTGATGATCTGAAAAATGACACTACTCAATAATTCATTCATGGTATACTGCATCTCTCGGATTTGAGCTCCTTGCTGTAGAATCATATGCATTGAATGTGTGTGTGCTCATTAGGGCTCCATAGTGGTCGGTATTGACTACGACTGCAAAGAAAGGAAGGTTTACTGGACTGATCTGGCTGGACGGACGATCAGCAGAGCCGCTCTGGAGTCTGGAGCAGAGCCTGAGATTCTCATAAACACCGGTAACGCTGAGCTCGAGTTCTATGTTTAAACACACCGTGCTTTTAGCTTCAGGGAAAATGAATGAACAAATACAGCGTGTGTGTGTAGTGTGTAGTAGCTGCTTAAACATAAAAGTCAACTAGAACAGATCAGTTTACAAAAGAGTGTTAATTGTGAATTTTTTTCAGCTATGTATTTGTATTGCATTCTTTTAAGGTCCCATAATTTACAGGTCTCAGAACAGCCTTACAGATAGTGCATTTTATATACATCTGACTCCCTTGTTTCACATCTTTTATTTAAATGAGCTACAGCTGAGCCACCCCCCCCCAAAAGAGAACAGCAGAACTGAGCAACAAACCAGGCGAGGGGATCTTCTTATATGAGGTCACAATAGGGGGGAAATCTAACTGGTTTGTTTAAAATGAAAAAAAGACAGGGATTGTTTTTTTCTTTCATCGTGTTTTTTTTCTTTTTTTTCTTTGATTGTCTGAACTTATCTCCTTAAAAGAAAAAGGTTCTAGTCTAAAGTTGAAATCTTACTTTTTGGACACATCTCAGATTCCCCAAACTTACTCCTTTAATGTAAATGCGCTACAGCAGAGCCACGCCCCTCCAGAACAGCAAAGCTCAGCAACAAGCCAGGCGAGGGCATCTTCTTGTATGAGGTCACAACAGGGGGAGAAATCTAATTGGCTTTTTAAATTAATACAATGAAAAAAAATGAAAAGATAAAAAAAAAATAAAAACATGAAATTTTTTGATTTTGTAAACTCATTCCCTTAAAAAGAAAAAATCATGTCTAATTTTGAGATCTTTATGTACACATTTTAGTGTTAGAAGCCTACTGTATGTCTGTTGCAGTTTTAATATATTAATAATTGAAGAAAATCTGTAATTACTTTTTTACACTGATTTAAACAAAAACAGCACCTTCAAATTGTTTTGCTTAGTTTTTACTAAAATATATTTTTTTAATTTAACTAAATATGTTCATGAGAATAACGACTAGTTTGTTTTTAAGGCCTCATGAGCCCTGAGGGTTTAGCCGTGGACGAGGCACGCAGGAGGATGTACTGGGTGGACAGCACGCCCGATAAAATCGAGTCGGCCAAACTGGACGGAAGCGACCGGCGCGTTCTGTTCAACACGGATTTGGTTAACCCGAGAGCCATCATGGTGGACTCTCTCTCAGGGTAAACGATTTAACACTCACTTACTTCCTGCACACTTACACTTACAAAACCGTCTTTCGTTTAGTCAAATATGATTCCACAGGCGCTACACAACACCATCTAGTACTGACACCATCCTGCTCGAGTGGAATAAACTAAAATCAAAAGCGAGAAGGAAATGAAGAGCCAGGAAGTAGATCAAAAGCTGAGTCGCGAGTGCAGATGTGAGTGTCCTGTCTTTAGGGAGGACCAAAAAGTTACTCCCACTCACTTACACGCGCGCACACACACACACACACACACACACACACACATTCTATCACATAGGGATCCATCTGCACATGTGTAGGAAAGTAACTCGAACCTCATGTGCGTTTTGAATAGCATGTGAGCATGTGTGTGTGTGTGTGTGTGTGTGTGTATAGTAGTTTACATTCATCTCCTAAGTTTATGTCTTGAAGGGCTGTATATATTTAAATTCCAGACCTTTTGAAAGCATTGCTTAGTGAAGCCATTTTCCTTTTTTTGCTGCTTCAATCCCGAGTCTGTTTGTATACAGTCATGTCGTATCCGGATGTCCTCACTATTAGATCATAGTGTGGGTGGTTTTTAGGAGTTCTAGGTAAATAATCAATGATTGGATTATTTTCTTTTAATTCATTAATTATATTTCCCACTAACCCTGGAGACTCCTTCCTTTTTATTCCTTTATGAATGTCATGTTTGCTGTTTAATATAATTCCTTGTTTAACTTTAAGTACAGAGACAATATACACAGTGTAAACATGAAAATGTGGTTTTTGCCCTGTTACAGAACTTTGTACTGGACCGACTGGAACCGGGAAGCACCGAAAATCGAAAGCTCCACCGTGGAGGGCCAGAACAGGAGGGTGCTGGTGCGGGACGGCATTGGGCTCCCTAATGCTCTGACGATAGACCCTACAACGCGCCGTATCTGCTGGGCTGATGCAGGTACTATATAAACCGTATTTTTTATTTCACGTCTAAATGTTAGTGTCTTCTAGGAAAAAGATTTTAGAAGCCTTAATCTTTACAACGAAGCGTAATCCAGATAAACTGATTAATTACTCAGGGAAACGCAACTTCCTATATTTTGGGTTTCTCCTGATGGAGTGTGTGTGTTACTGTATGATGATGTGCAGTACTGTATTTTTTTTTTTATTGTATTTTTGAGGAATAGTTCTCCAGGCTTCCTAAAGGACTTTTTGTCTCTCCTTTTCAGTCCTGATTTGTCCCTGATCAGTTTCAGAGGAATGTTCTTGTTTGTTAATCGTTTAAGCATTAAAAAAACATCTTAAACTTAAGTCCTGACCCAGTGAGAAACAGGTGCAAATGATGACGGATGATCAGGCCGGTGATTAGTTTACTGCTGATGCTGAATGCTGAGTGGTTGGAACAGACGAGAGGGGAAATGAGGTCGCTGCCGAGGTTGTTACAAAATCAAGCAATTTTTAAATTGTGTCTTTACAGTCTGTCAGAGTAAAATATGGTGGCACAGTGGTGTAGTGATTAGGACTGTCGCCTTGTACCTCCAGGTTCCAGGTTTTGATCCCCCCTCTGGTTTCCTCCCACAGTCCAAAAACATGCAGATTAGGCTAACTGGCGTTCCCAAATGGCCCGTAGTGTGTGAATCTGTGTGCATGGTAACTGGAGGTCCTACCAAGGTTGTAAAAATGGGAATAGTGGGCCTCCACAGGCCCTAGTTGGACTACAGAGGTTCCTAGATGGATGGACAGAGTAAAACATGTGTTCCTTTGATTTAATGTACATAATTTAATTAAATTTAGTATGATGAAATGGGAGTCTCAAGACTTTTGCACAGTACTGTATTTAAGAGAGAAAATGAAAAGAAGTGCCTTACACTGTCTGGTTTTGTGTTATAAAAGGAACCAAGCGTTTGGAGTGTATCGCGCCTGACGGGACGGGACGGCGCGTCATTAACAACAACCTGAACTATCCGTTCAGCATGGTGTTTTACGCCAATCACTTCTACTACACAGACTGGAGGAGGTAATGAGCCAGCCAATCACAATAATCACATGTATTAATTATATCTCTAAATCTAACAAGCTAAAATCATCATCAGTAACAGAAAATTGCGCAAGGTTTAGGTTTACACGTTGCACATTGGTGACGCTTTGAGAAAGCTGTACGAGGCACACGTAGTGTCATGAACGCTATTTAAAGTTCTGAGCATATTTTAGATCATGCATTTGGCTGACATATGGCCTTCATGATTACGTGATGCTGTAATGGAACGAGGCCTCAAGAGAGTTCGGACCACTAACATGTGCTGAACAAAAGGTTTTGAGGTTGCACTGAGAAGTAGGCACAAAAATATCTTACACAAGATAGAAACACTTTACAGAAGATTTCTCAATAAAATGAAGCTAACACAAGGCGGCAAAACAACAACAACATGATGCAGTTCCTCGAATGTCCACTGTGGGCGCCCTCCAAAAGTGCACCAATCCCCATAGAGCTCCGTACTAAAGCGCTCAAATTTACAACAAAAATAAAATTGTTAGCTTGATTTCCCATTCATGACGACTGTTACATGGTAAATTTTATATGTAACTCATCGGCTACAATTATATTCAGTCATAAAATTATGCATAATTACGGGGCGTGGCTGATTTGAGTGACAGCATAACTTTAGCTAACCAGCTAACTGGAATCGGTGTAGTTTAACTTACTTCAAGAAATGTATAAGTTGACGCAGCATGACGTGTAGGGTATGGATGGCGGAGTTCAATCAAATATGTTAGCGTAAAATAATGTTAGCTGCCATAGCATTTTAGCTAAGCTAAAACTAAGCTCGCTAGCTTGTGGGTGCTAACTGAGTTGTTTGCTCTGGTCATTTGCCCATTTATGGATTAACCAGGGATTTAACCAGAAAGCTTCATAAAACCTACAGGTGGCGCCACTGAGCCGTTTGTCCAGTTATTATACAATCTAAGCTTGTTAATTCCAATAGTATAACTTTGCAAGGTTTATGAGAACGTTACGAAGATCCTAAGTAGCTACTCAAATTATTGTATTTAAATGTGTTAAATTTTTTTATGATAAAATATAACAAATAATAAATAGAAATTGTAGCATATTAAAATCTATGTTATTTAATATACAGTACATTTAAGTAGAGTTATATTTACTACACAAGGAATTAAAAACTTAAACTGTATGTATGAATAATAAAAACCTTGGATGTTTTATATTTTCTGAAACTTTACACATTAGTACATTAGTTCTGGATGTTCTTTCTCTCACACTCGTCATTACCGTTGCAGGGACGGAGTCATCGGTGTAAGTCGAGACTCGAGCCAGTTTACAGACGAGTACCTGCCTGATCAGCGTTCACACCTGTACGGCATCACTGTCGCCTCGTCCAGCTGTTTATAAGGTACGGTTTATTCATTTACGTACTGTTCTGTATGTTCTTCCTCTGTTAGTAGTCGAGCTCTGACTGACCGTCCCAGGCTGTGTTTATAATACAACTATGAGAGAGGTTTAAAATACATAGATGTTATTGAGTTACGGTTGTGATACGAGGACGTGTATATGTTTTAATAGTAATCCTGGAAATTCTGCAACAATTTTTTATCCCGGTACGACAGATTATGTTGTTTTTTTTTTTTTTACTTGTACAGAAGATAAAAATATTTTAATGAAGTGATCTTTTGTACTGCTTTTGTTGACCTCCAACAAATACCTTATGGTAAGTAAAATATGAGGTTGTGTGTGTGTGTTGACATGCTAATAAAGGTGAGTGAATGAAAAATGACAGACCCAAAAACGCACACAAAGGCTTCAAAGCCTTTCCCAGAACACGAGTGTGTGTTTTGTGGCAGAACTGAAATGAGAGAGGGTCGGCTCTGATCCTGATCCTCCGTGACCTAACCTGGCTGTTTTCTGTCTTTCAGGGAGGACGTAATAACAGAGCCACTGTTACATGGTGCTAATTTTGGGGGATTTATATTTTTTTCCTAAATGTTGGGAAACGAACGCCTGTCTCAGCCGTTGCCAAAGCCACTGCGTCTTTATAAACCCCGTAAGAAAAAAAAGGTGACTTTTCCCCCCCTTGTTTAGTTTTGTACATTTGTTTTATACCTCATTTCTTTCTACTGTATTTTTATGTTGTTGTTTTTTTAAATAAAATAAAGCCAAAGAGGCCCAAATTAAACGTATGAATACGTTTATACATGTGCGCAGGATCGGAGCCCTCAGTGCACTAATAACAATCTGAACGTTGCGGCTGAACATAGCCGACGTTTTGTCTTTACTACAATTCCTTTTTGTAACCGTTTTTAAAAAAATCTTTTGTAAGATGTGATATTTATAACAATAAAATGTGATCCACAGTTGGACCCATGTGTGGTTTAATGCTTAATTATAGTTAATTATTAAAGGATGCTATCATTATTTTCATCCATTTATCGTTAATGTTAAGGAATGTCTGCTAAACCAGATCATTTCTGCTGTTTAATTGATTATGCAAATGACCGAATTGATTCGATTCATTTTGATGAATGAATCGATTCATTCATGGTGGTTCAGTTTTCTATACCGAATCGATTCATACTATTTAAACTTTCAAATGTTAAATTCTCTCAAATGAACTAATTCCTATGTTCATATCTTCCACGGCTTTCTTTTGAAAATGCCGAACGTTTCAATTTTCCTTTTTACATTTTTATAGCTAAATAAAAAATATATGTATTTTTTATTCTTTTTGATTTTATGTGTGGTTGGTGCAATATCACCACCTACTGGACCGGAACAGAAGTTCGTCAGGGGAAAAAAAAATCAGTTTGTACGAGAAATTATTTTTAAACAGACACAAGTTGCAGAGCATTTCAATCCATATTAGATACTTTAAGAGGTTTTAAAGACTTTAAGTCAAAATATAACTGCTTGAGACAAATCAAGAACTGAACTGACGTTACCAGCTAAAAAAATCGATTTGAACAAAATTGAGGATTCGCAGCTCTAGTAGTGACGTCACAGTGACACAGAAGTTCAGAAGGGAGGGTGTCCGAATGAAGTCTCGAGGCGTGTCGGTTCCCTGAGAGTCACATGACCAATGACAAACGAAGCCTCACGTTTGCCGGAATCACGTGACTGAATCATTATATTGGTAATTTTTTTTCCTTAAATTTCTGATTCAAGAAAACTTTTTTTTTTTGGTATTTCACAATGAACTTTCCATTTAATTCTTATATATGAAGAAGAAAAATGCAAACATAACCTGTCCACTAGATGGCAGTAGAACGAGCCCTTAAATTAAGCTTTTGGTGAAACAACTGGCTGGGAAGCCTCGACACCCGCATGAGGCTTCACCTCACCATCAATAAGCTCTAGTTTAAAAGTAGATTTTTTTTTATTCACTCACACCTGCGTTTACAGCAAAGCGGATTTGCATTTCACAAAACCAACAAGCTGGCGGTGAGCTTAAAGACAAAAATGTCCACCAAGTACTGGTTGTAAGCACGAACCCAATCCTCCAATACATCGACTACCTTCAACACACAACACTTTTAATTCTTTTATACGGTGCCATTTCCTTTGTTTGAACTCTATTTGTCAGGAATTGTCTCTACAAACGGGTGAGTCCGTGTCCAGTTTAATAAATGAGGCCTTGAATCATTTCGTGTGATGATTCCGACCTACAGTTTGTACTGCGCTAATCTGGTATCTGTATAAACCCCTCACTCATCAGCTACATTAGTGTTGTTCTGACGTCCAAACATCAGACACGGGGCATGTCTTGGCCAACACACTAGTCCCGTAATGAAGAGGAAATGGGCTACATTTTGCTTTTTGGCTGAACTCCTGCTTTAATGAAATGAACAGGATTACTTGGCAGCTGGATTCGGGAGTTGAGGAACACCGAGCTCGAGTTACTGCCAAAGAAAAAGTGCATGTTCAAAACGTGGTTAAGAGAAAACACAACCATCTGACACAACCAACTGTTGCATTAATGTCATTTATACGTATACACACATGCCTTTGCAGTTTGTGTACATCATCTTCATTGAAAGAAAAAAGCCAGTCTCTCTCACACACACGAAAAAACAAAACAAAACAAAAAACCCTTGCTGTCCAAAAGCCCCTTATTCATTTCCAGGGGAATAGATCTGTTATACAATACTTTGAAGAAAAGAACAAACTGTTAATGACAAATGTAGTGACTGTGCAACTCAAATTTTCTCCACATGTCTGAAACATTTCGGATCGTTTAAGTCTAAAAGGAAATCTCTTCGGGTTTTGAATTTTCATTCATCCTGCAAACCGTGGCACGCTAAAACCCAACGATCGTCCCTTTCCCATACGCTCTGTCCCCCCGGTTGCGGGTGTCGGTGATCATCTGCCCACTTTGCCGAGACGGTGATCGGTCTTTGGGTCGGCGATGATGGCCTGCACGGCCACGATGGCCTCGTTGATCCTCGTCTGGAGCTCGCGCAGCTCCTCGACGTGCAGGAGCCGAAGGATACGAGCCGCTTCGTTCAGAGTGGCGTCTAGGGAGGAAGAGAAAAAAAAAAACGTCCACATGTCAGGACCGGACGTCTCCTACGACTGGGGTGTGAAATGATTACTTTGGGTTTGCTTGCTATTTGTCACGATACGACCGCGACACATCCTTTGTACCTTTACCTTGTAATAGACGCGCGTTAGTGTCAACGTAACGCACTGTTAAAAGTGATTTACGGGACATAATTGGATCTTAAAGACTACTATTGTACCTTTAATTATCTTTTGAAGTAACTACACAGAGGAATCTGAAACACACAGCATGTTCGGTTCACTTCCTGCAGGGAGTCTAATCGTGGAAGTGCGTAGACGGAGACGACAGAGGACCGAGTACAGCTCAAGTAATTTTTTTAGAAATAAATGTCATAGTAACAGTGAGTTAGGGAGCGTCCAGGTTCTGCGATGTTAAAATACAGTGTGGATGCATGATTTATTCATTTTAGTACGCGTTACTTTACTTAGGCGTTCAAGTCAAACCGGGACTTGTGTGTGGGTTGTTCCCCCCCCCCAAACTTAACCCTGACCCTACAATACGATAATAGACCACTAGCCACACTCGTTCCCTTGAACATTCAGCGAGTGGAACGCCTGATATCATCCACCAACACCACTGGAACTCATTACTGGCTGGGATTTACTGCCACGTCCCCCGTCCTCGCTCCAAACCATTAAAGGAGTTCCCGTGAGGCCGGCGTATCATATGTGAAGCAGGCAGTCTGTTCATGGCTCTGGTGTACCGAGAAAACTTTCTACCTTGATGGTGTCCAAGCTCTAGTGAAAGACTGGGATAAGTGCATTAGTGTATCAGTGATTATATAGAGAAATAAAGGGAGTTTTTACTCTCAGAACTGTGTTCTGATCACAAATCCCACTTTGACTTGAACGAAGTTTTGTGCGTGTGTGAACCGTGGCGGTGTCCTCTACATACCTCCGGTGTCAAATCCTAGGATGTGCTTGTCCAGAGCAACCGGCAAACCCTACACCAGCAACAAAGGTTTTAATTAGTTAAGTTCGCAAACGTTGAGCGTTTAACAGAGTGTTTAACACACACCTGTTATCACACATGGAGCTGAAAACTCACATCCATTCTACACTTTCAGTCAGCCGTCTAACCCTCCTGTGCTGTGTTAATAATAATAATAATATTTACAGACCTCTTTCGACTTGTTGGCTTTCGCAATGGCGTCAGGAGTCAGGCGTTCTTGGACGAGGATCCTAATGGCCTGTGAGATTTAAAAAAATAAATAAATAACAGGTTCAATGAAGCGGTTTAATTCAGAACTGGAAGAGGAACCGGGTCGGGTCGGAATGCGTTTATTCGTTCTTCACCTTGAGCATGATGAGATAGTCGTCGTGTCTCTGGATCTTCAGCAGGTTCGCCAGGGCCGTGACTCCGGCCTTAAAGTCAGGATTGTTGCCTGGTGGAAACACAATCGCACGTGTGACACGAGAGCCCGAGCGAGAGCAGCACTGTAACCGATTCGGTTTAATAAACCATGAAATTACTCGCAATAATAATATTAAACACAAACATCATAGAGAGAGAGAGAGACCTTCGACGTGCATACATTCACAAAACTCTATGTTTCTATCTGTCTATTTATGTGATTTAAAAATGTGTCTCTCTCCCTCTCTCACACACACGGCACAGGAAGTAAAAAAATAGGGATAAATGAGTCATGTAGTGAGAGAGAGAGAAAGAATGAGTCACAGAGAAAGAGGGAGAGAAGGCGTCATGGAGAGGGAAAGAAAAAAAAATCAGAGGGGCATAAAGAGTAAGAAAGAGTCAGACAGGGAGAGAAAAAATAAATCACAGAGTCGGGAGGCGAGGAGAAAAAAAAAGGAGTCAGAGAGAGGGAGAGGAAAAACAGACAGAAAAGAGTGATGGAGAGAGAGAGAGAGAATCAGGAACAGGGGATTGAAAAAGAGGGAACGAGAGAGAGAAAGAGTAAGAAAAAGTAACAGTGAGAAAGAGTAGAAACAAATAGAGAGAGAGATTTACGTCTATTGTTATTAGAGCTGAGAGGAGGAAGCACTCACTGTCCAGGTTAACGAGCGGGTCGCCTGGTTTTTGGCTCGCGTTGTTCACCTCCGCTTCAGGCGCGCAGTTTCTGTATTTCTCCACTGAGGAAACACACAAAGCGTTTTATAATAAAATCCACACAGATCCTCAAACTCTACATGAACACTGATTAATGTGAAAAACCTAAATGACTCGAACCAGGTGATGAGGAGTGACAGGGAGTGTGTTTACGGACAGAAAATACGAGGCAACACTGCCATCTAGTGCCACCTCGTGCTCTCTACACGTACTCGTACTGCTAAATCTTCACATTTTCACTTCACAACAAACCACTCCGGCGTCATTTCCCATACAGGAAAAGTGATGATGTAGTCCTGAAGGTTATTATTATTATAATTATTTGGTTACATCCTTAAACAAATATTTAAAAAATAAATATAATTACCATTGTCGCCGTATTCAAAACGAACTGCGAGGCCCAGCAGCCAGTCGATGGACTCGCACCGTTCCTGAACACTGAACGGGCAGCTCACGTCTCGTAGATACTGAACAAAGAAAAAAACTCATGTTTATAGATCGTGAGAGAACCTCTTCTAATAGGTAAATAAATACATAAATAATATTTTAAAAATTGATGCCCATGAGGACGTCAGAAAATCGGTCAACAAGTAGAAAACTCTAATCGACTGAATGGTGACATCATTTAAAATTTTAATTTCCAGCATGATTACTACTACATTCTTATAAATAAGCCATGGTTTATGGTTATATTTCATTCGTAAAGTCATCAGACAGTGTCTGGAGTATTCTGTACAGCTGAAGATCAGAATAACGTTTGTTTTTGCTGAACACGTTCCCCAGCTCGTCTCAGATCCCCGTCCCTGATCTGGAAGCTCTTAAAACAAATCACCTTTTCGAAGGAGTTGGGCCATTCGGAGCTGGAGATGTTCCTGAGGTTTCCGCGATCTTCTATCTTATAATGACGGATTTTCTGATCCTCCAGCCAGACGATGAAATTTCTGAACTCTGTTTCATCTGTGTGAGATAGAGAGGGAAAAAGTTGAACACAATAAGACTGCCAATTTTTAACATTCGATCTAATGATATGGGTCTGCTTTAGGACAACTTAATCTGATCAGATTTTATATTTAGGTGTTGTCGTGTTTTTATCCTAATGAATAATATAGTGTTATGAGAAAATTAGATTTTTTTTCCCCCTCTCAAAATGTACTATTACGAGGTGGTATCAAAAGGTTTTGAGAGTTACTCATCATAAGCAATGGATTTATTTTGACTGGAAGTCCCAGGCCTGTGCACTACAGTAATAGATTTAGTTTCAGTATAGTGTCTATGAGCTGTTGCTCATCACCGCCACCTTGTGGTCATCTACCGAATCGTCCCTTTCATTTTAAATCCTTTTTTTTCTCGCATATGAGCTGTTACTATAGAAACGAAAATATATCAAAGAAAACATTTAGTTATTTAAGATTCTCTCTATGTCAAAGCACTAATAAATCGAGTCTAAATTGTTATTCTACGCCCGTGTCACTGATTCAAATTCGCACTTTCGACATTTTTAGAATAGTATTGAGCATGGAGCCGCAGATCCGCTGTCACTGCCACACTGCTTACCTCTGCAGTCAAAACCCGCAGGATTGTGATAGTCTAAAGCCGTGAGCTTCCTACGGAACATCTTATATTTCCAGAAAAAACAGATTAATTAAGCTATACTATACTACAGAGCTGGCTACGTAGGAACTGCTTTGCTAGCAGCAGTGTGAAGCGAGCCACACTGTAGCGACTTCCCGTGTCTAAAGTTCACTTCCGGGTTCTGTTTTCCAAAATAAAGGATTTTAAAATAGACGGCAATTTATCTGACTGTTACGGAATAACTCCTTTCTTAAATATTTAGTAATCATTATCTACCAGAAAGCTTTACCATATTAACTTTTAATAATATTAATAAAATAATCTTACTTTGGATTGTTTTAAAATGTTATTTTACATCTGGGTATTAGGCTTAGATTATGCAGAGACCAGGACCCTACAAGTATTATTTATTTTAGTATTAGCGCATTAATAAAACATCGGTCGTACAACCATAGCTATATTTCTTTAAAATACAAATTTATGTTAGCTTCAGGGTAGCTGTGAACTTGTGGAGATTTGAATAATATATATATATTTTTTAAATCTATCTTTCTTGAGTTTACATGAATTACGGTAAAATCACATCGACCGAGATTGTTTACACTCCGAATCGCTAGAGGGCGCTCGCATTACAAAAAAAAATAAAAAAAAATGCAGGCGTGTGGAGTGGCTGTACAACTCAACCGCGCGTGTATTTTTTTCCCCTCGTGAAATCCCGCCTATTATTGTGCGATTGGCTAATACGCAATTTTACCGTCGTCTGATTGGTGAATTATTTGTGAGCCCGATCGAGTAACCAATCAGCGCCGGGGAAGGTGGGACTACGGTAGAAAAAGAAGGCACTGCGGATGAATTCTATGTGCAATCGATTGCACACTAGCTGTATATTACATTACTGTATATTATGTAAATTTTATGGGGTTAAGCAATTATTTTCAACATCATTTGCAATTAAGCTGATATAATTTTACAGGCTGTTGCAGGATAAGTTGGGTTTTGCCTCCTGACTTTGTCTGCTAGCATGTTAGCATGTAGCCGATACTCACTTACATACAATTAGATTATTATCATTATAATAATAATAAGCATAATATGACATTTGCGTAAGTAATTAGTTGATTGGGTATGTGAATGGTGACGTCTCTTCGGATAATCCCAGTCTGAGTGAGTTTGTACTTGAAGCTTTTAACATGGCGGAAAACAATGCAGAGGTAAGCAACGCGCTCGCGCACCAAAAACCCCTCCAGCGCGCGCTCGCTCGCTCTAACCAGATATAGAATATTTTCTCTCTCTCTTTTTATGTGCATCATCTACAAACCCTTCTGAGTGAGATTTCAATAAAATGCATGCCTGAAAACACATCTAATTATAAAAAAAACAGTCCAGTTTTTAAACCTGAACGCTTCTAGAGCACGAGCTCGTGGTGTTAAAGGAAAAACACATTAAACATCATTGTGTGTGTGTGTGTGTGTGTGCGCGCGCGTGTTTAGTGCTTCTGGTGCTAGCCTTGTAGCTTGTCCTGCATTTTGGTTATTTCTGTAAGAACTACACCTGTGGGCCAAAAGTTTTGAAAATGACTCAAATATTAATTTTCACAAAGTCTGCTGCTTTTAGATCTTTGTGTCAGATGTTACTGTGGTATAATTACAAACCTTTCATAAGTCTCAAAGGCTGTTATTGACAATTGCATTAAGTTTATGCAAAGACTTGATATATGTAGTGTTGATCCTTCTTTTTTCACCCTGACCTGCTGTCAATCAACTCCTGGGCCACATCCTGACTGATGGCGCTGCCCATCCTTACATAAGCAGTACTTTGTATAGTTTGTCAGAATTTGTGTTTTTGTTTGTCCGTCCGCTTCTTGAGGATCGACCACAAGTTCTCAATGGGATTACGGTCTGGGGAGATTCCTTGCCACAGACCCAAAATTTTCCAGGTTTTGTTCACAGATCCACTTAGTTACCACTTTTTGCCTTATGGCGAGGAGCTCCATCATGCTGGAAAAGGCATCGTTCATCACCAAACTCTTGCTCTTGGATTGTTTGTGAGAAGTTGCCCTAGGAGGATGTTTTTGTTTCATTCTCTATTCATGACCGTGTTCTTAGGCAGAATTGTGAGTGAGCCCACTCCCTTGGATGAGAATCGACACCACGCATGAATGTGTCTCAGGATGCTTTAATGTTGGTATGACACAGGATCAACAGTAGCGCTCAGCCTTTCTTCTCCAGACAAGCTTTCTTCTGGACCCCGCCCCTCGCCCCAAACAATCCGAATGGGGATTCATCATAGAAAATAACTTTACCCCCGCAGTCCAGTGCTCAGCAGTCCAGTACTCAGCAGTCCAGTCCCTGTACCTAGAATATCCGTCTGTCCCTGGTGATTTTCCTGGTGATCAGTAGCTTCTTCGCTGCTCTACTTGAAATGTATGTAAAGGAGTAAAGAAGCCTTAGTTCTTACAAGGTAAGCGCCATCAGTCTTGGAAAAAGGTTGACACTGCAAATATCGACTCTTTATATAAACTTGATGTAATTGTCAGTAAAAGCATTTGACACTTGCGCGTAATTATACTTTAGTATATCAGAGTAACATCTGATAAAAAGGTCTAAAAACTCTAAAGAAGCAGACTTTGTGAAAATTAATATTTGTCTCATTCTCAATACTTTTGGCCACAACTGTAGGTGTTTATGTAACGCTCAGATGTTAAGGTGTAATAAAAAAAACAACAGTAATGTCAAACATAAGGCTTAAAATGGATTAAAATCCTTTCTTTTTTCATCATTCTACGTACAATAATATCGATCCATAATGCAACAAAAGTCAAAACAGGTGTTTATAGCATTTTCAAAAAAATTATATCCCCTGTATAAATATTCAAATCCTTTCCCATGACGCATGCACCTCGAGATGTCTGAGTTGACACAAGTCCACTCGTGCCTCCTAATCGGATATAATAATTAGGAAAAATCAACACACTCATTCATTGTCTAAGGTGTTGCCGTAAACAGTGTGAAAACACCACCATGAGTTCGAGAGACTTATGCTTAGACCTGCGCGACAGGGTCGGGCCTCGAGGTTATTATTGTATTTAGTATTTTTAACTTCTCAAAATATTTTTATTAGTTCATCGTTTGAATCTCGCGTTAAAAGATTGAAAATTTTTCCAGATTAAATTTTTTCTACATCAGGAAAAATCTACAGTGATCACAGAGGCGTTCAGACTTTTTGTTTCCTCTATACCTGCGAATGTTAATCCTCACAATCCCACTGCCTAATCTGCTGCTCTAACCAGAATCCAGCTTTATATTTTCAGAAATAATAGTATAGTACAGTCATGGTCATGCATATTTATAAATTTTTTTGCTTTTATCCCTTACCATATCTACAGAATGTTGCCTCTGTGGAGGAAGAAAAGCAGAAGGAGACGGAGTCATCATCAGGTAAAGTGCAAGCTGGTGAATGTCTGGGTTTTAGCGTTTAAAGAGGGAATGAAAAAAAATTTGTTCTGTAATATAAATGTTAAAAACCCTTTAATGAATTTGCCATTGCCATCAGTGCATCTACGCAAATGTAAATTAATAAATCCATAAATTAATTGACTCTTCTCCCCCCCAACCCCAAAGTTTATTATTATTTAGTTAAAATTGTTTTTGGTGTTATAACAATGCGACATTATTTAGATTTTAAGATAAAAAAGTTACTGCATAGATTTACTGATACAATTTCATGTCTTGTGGTTGTTTGTAGTAAAATGTAAGGAAATGTGATGTTTTAAGCTAAATCCCATTCGCACCATAGGATGCTTTAAGGCCATGGTAGTTCATTTAGTTCCAATCATTCTAGATGTTTACCAGGTTTTAAAGAAAATTACATTTTCCCCTTTTCAGACTCGTACTTCTTCACTGATTAGCGAAACCTGTCCGTGGTTCATTTCTACGAGGTGGTATCAAAAAGTTTCGAGACTAGTTTTGTAACACGCCAACAGATGGCAGCACAAGGCTGCACGCACAATCACAGCGAGCACCAACCTGCATAAGTCAGCGTGCCAAAAGACGTTGTCCTGCGCAATTGGTGCTGTCCTGACCACGTGAGTTACCACGTCTGTTATTTCATCATGGACAGCAAGTTACAACAAAGAGCGGATGTGAAGTTCTGCGTGAAACTGGGCAAATCTGCCACTGAGGCGTTTGAGATGGTTCGCCAAGCATATGGCGATGCTGCGATGAGTCGCGCGAGGTGTTTTAAGTGGCACGCTCGCTTCAAGAGCGGAAGAACATCACTGGAGGACGACGAGAGATCAGGAAGACCTTCTACGAGCACGACCCCCGAAAATGTCGAAACCATTCGCCAACTCGTGCATGATGATCGTCGGAGAACGATCCACAACATCGCTGCCGTTGTCGGTGTGTCGTACGGAACAGTCCAGGCGATCCTCACGTGTGATTTGAAAATGCGCCGTGTTGCTGCCAAGTTCGTTCCTAGGCTGCTGACCCAAGAGCACAAGAAACATCGCGTCAAAGTCTGCCAAGAACTCCGTCAGCGTGCCGTGGACGACCCGTCCTTCATGTCGAGGATCATAACCGGTGACGAAACCTGGGTGTATGGGTACGACCCTGAGACGAAGGAACAGTCTTTACAGTCGAAGAGCCCGTCATCTCCACGACCAAAAAAGGCGAGGCAGGTCCGCAACTCGATCGAGTGCATGCTCATCGTCTTTTTCGACATTCACGGCATTGTCCATCGTGAATTCGTCCCCAGGGGGCAGACCGTCAATAGCGAATTCTACTACCAGGTTTTAACGCGTCTGAACGAGGAGATACAGCGAAAGCGACCGGATCTGTGGCGCGCAAAAAACTGTGTACTCCACATCGACAATGAATCCTGCCAACAAGCTCTCACGTGTGAGTTTCTCACCGGAAACGGCATGATCTCACTTCCGAACCCACACTACTCGCCAGATTTGGCTCCTGCAGACTTCGCCCTCTTCCCGAAGATGAAGGTCCTGCTCAAAGGTCGTCGCTTTGACACCATTGAGGAGCTCCAGCACGAATCGCAGAAGGTGCTTGACATGCTTCGGAAAGAAGACTTCCAGGACGTATTCCAGAAGTGGCAGGAACGCTGGGAGCGCTGTATTGCTGTGCAAGGGGACTATTTCGAAGGTGATAGTGTGTAAACGTAGATAAATAAAGTTCTTTCTAGTAAACAGAGCTAATCTCGAAACTTTCTGATACCAAAAAAAAGTCAGCGGATTCTTTTAAACAGAGCTAATCTCGAAACTTTTTGATAGGTCTCGAGATTCCGAAGTCCAATGCGTCCAAGCCAGTCACGGAAGACGACGAGCTGGACGGGCTTCCCGTTTTCGGAGCGGACGAAGACGACGGTGACCTGGAAAGCAGCTCGCCTCAGAAAGACGATCAGGATGAGAGCGAAAACGGAAGCAGTGAAGAGGCAAAAGAAATCGAAGGAGGTAAGTTGTTGCTTTAAATATGCCTGTAAGGTGGTGCAGAAAAACCTGATCTTCTCTTTTAATGCCGCTAGAATTATCAGTTATGGTGTGTTTTCTTTGGTGGATAAAATGTTACAGAAGTATGGAGGGTTTTTCCTCTTTGTCGCTTAACAGCAGTTGGAATCCATTAAGTTATACAGGCAGACCCCAAATTACGAACGAGTTCAGTTCAGGGAGCATGTTTGTAAGCCGGATATGTTCTGCACTCTGACAAAGTGAGTTTCTTACACCTTTGACACGAATACCAATCCCCCAAGTCTCTGTCCCCTTTTTCCACAATGTCATCATGTGACCAAAGATCATAACCGCACCTAAGGAAATGAATGTCACACTTTAACAGTGTTGTCTCTGCGCCTTTAAATCGCGAGGGGAATCCCGGACGCCATTCTGTCTCAGAGCTGTTTTCCACTGTATTGGACTGTGAACTCTGTTTTGTTGAGGATTTCCCGAAATAGGGATTATTCACCATCAGGACAGACATTGTCTATCATCGTGCTCCAGGACTGATTCGTTGAAACCAGTGACACCCGACTCATTTCTCCTGCACTCACATATATATATATATATATATATATATATATATACCAGACTTTATACATGCACACCGAAAATATTGTATATAATTGTAAATATTGGTATCTGGTACTCTGCACTGTCTATTTTTTGGACAATATACGTGAGCCACTTCCACAATTTGTTCAAATCTACAAATGCTGTCCGTTCGTATCTGCAAAAAAATTGTAACTCGAATGTTCGTAAGTCGGGGACTGCCTGTATTTCCGCCTCACTCTCACTCATCTTCCCAGCTTCTTAAAGCCATTTCCATGATCTTGTTCTATCCACGAAGATCGCTTTGCAGCCTCTCTGTAACCATAGTAATTAAGCTGTAATGGTGTTAAATCAAAGGTTTGATTGAAAAAATGACACAAAGACATAAAATGCTTTAATTGTTACATAATAAGTTTGTGTATTAACTTATTTTCTCTGGTTTATTACAGGTGAAGGCGTGCCTGTCCCTCAGACGGAGGACAGAACATCACAAAATGAAGACAGCGTAAGTTACACCATATACCTTGTATATTTTAGTTTTTTAGTGTAAAAAGCTAAATAACAGCATAATCATGTGGAAATTTCGATCATACATGTCGACACTAGGTTTGTGTTAATAATATTCAGTATGTACATGTATGTGTGCAAAACACTCGTATAAAGTTTAGGCGCTTCGTTCTACAGGCGTCATCACAGGTTCCAGCTGAAGGGAGCAGAGATGAAGTCATCTATTCTCCTTTAAAAAAAATAAAAGATGAGCCTATAGACGAGGACTACGATAAAGCGCTCATCAGTTCTACAGACTCGGACATCAGTCGTGTTAAAGAGGAGCTCGAGAACGGAGATCATGAGGTAAGGGTTATTTTATTTTGTCCATGTTATCCACTTTGTGTCCTTTTAATAATTTTCAAATGAAACAGTGCTTCATTTGAAGCCAGGGCTTTAGAGCAGCTGCTTTAGTTGCTGCTTGTTTGTGAGTCCCGTCGGTTTCAGAATAAAAAGTCTGTTTAATTAAATTGAGGTCAGGTGATTCACTCTGTTCTTTAAAACCATTCCATTTCATGGCCTTGGGTCAGTCTCGTGGTAAACTTTAAACCATTATCCATCCGCAATATGAAGCGCTGTCCTCCCAAGGCCGGCAGCATTCGACACTTCCGAATTTATCCCCCTGCTTCTGTCAGCAGTCACCTCATCTATTAACACCGGTGACCCAGTTCTACTGGCAGCCATACATTCCTATGCCATAACACTGCCTCCAGTATCACTATATTTGTCAGATGATGTGATACCTTAGGGATCACGTGCCCTTCCTTTCCTTCTCCTCTTATAGATCCGCATACCTCGTCCAGCGTGGACTTGACTTGGTTGTGAAGGTTTCTCGTTACAAAGAAATCATTCTTTGATCATGCGCTTTTTTTAAAAAATTGAAACTGAAAGTCTACATCGCGATTGCTTCCTTTTAAATCCACAGTGGCAATGACAAGCGACTGACCACTTTAATATTCTCACAAGAGGTTTTATGTGCAGATCACTCACTCTACATTGCATACTTTGTGTCAGCAGTGTACTGTAGCTGTGAAACGACTGGAAGCATGACGCGAATGTGACGTCAAGGTGGCCGTTAAAAATAACAATAGCCGCAGACAATAGAGTTTTGTCCTGCTCAGGACACGTCAGTTTGTGTTTTTCAAAAAGGTATATTCCCATAATCTCATGGACCTCCTGAGGTGAATCGCTGTTGAGCTTTTTCTGGAGTTATTCTTAGTTTTAAAACCCACCCTCGCTTTACGTGGCCCTATATTTTACCTGGACAAATCCACAGGGGTGGCCTGAATCAGTCATGGTCATGGTGGGGAACCGTCATGGCCAACAATTTTTCCGATCATTTGAACAAATTTGCATGCGGTCTGACAGCGTGTAGAGGGTTGAGAGATGTGTCACTGACCGTGACTCATGTTCCAGGGGATATAAACTGGTGCACGGGTATGCTCAAGGAGTCACTTAAATTATGAGCATTGGAAATTGTTTTTTAAAAATGTTGAGTAAGATCTGGATGTGCTCTGGGAAAACAACCATGGACCTGTTTCCCCATGATGATGGATGTTTCCCCTAGTAAATCAGGAGGTTGAATCCTGTAGGCAGTAATTGGATTCAAATGTACAATCTTCTGCTGTAATTTCACTAACTTTGGCCAAGGTGAAGGATGTGGATCTGGCACTCATCCGGATTGTCTGGAAAACAACGTCTTCATGGCAATTTATTATTTAAAAAAAGAAAGGAGAAAATCTTATATTTCATTTCAACTCCAGATGTTTCAAGTATGTATGACCCACTGTAAACCAGTCTAATGACATACCTGTTCACTTGAATTGTAGTTTGACTGAAATATATTGCTGAATTGTGTTGTTTAATTAAAGTCTTTATGTCTTTGGGACTTGATTGTATTTCAGTCATTGGTTCCTCTGGATGAACTGAGGATCAGCTCTGTGTTTTCTGTTAGAGGAACCAGTGATGCCATTTCTGGTGAGTAGATCTGTAGATTCATGTCCACTTGGCTAAGCACTAAACACAATACGTAATATTGTTTTGCACCCACATAAACATGCCTTTTTTTAGGTAATTTCTGGCAGATTGTTGGAATGCAGTGAATATTTTTAATTGTGACAGACAGTTTACTAAGTTCCTGTCTGCATTACCTTCCACAGCTCCTGTTGCAGCCCCGCAAGCGTCCACATTCACTGCTATGACTCAGTCAGCCTCAGCAATCAGACCACCTCCAATAGTCCTGCAGGCTCAAATGCAGCCTCATTTTCAAGCACACCTCCAGCTTCAACCCAAGACTTTAGCCCAGCTTCAACCCCATTTGCAGACTCATCTTCAGGCCCAGCTTCAAACCCATCTCCAACCTCAACTCCAACTCCAAGCACAGCTTCAAGCGCACCTTCAAACCCAGCTCCAACCGCAGCTCCCGCATCAGCTTCAGCCGCAGCTCCAACAGCAACCGCAACTCTCACACCACCTCCAGCCGCAGCTAACGCATCAGCTCCAGCCGCAGCTAACGCATCAGCTCCAGCCGCAGCTGCCACATCAGCTCCAGCCACAGCTCCCGCCTCAGCTCCAGCCGCAGACCCCACCACAGCTCCAGACGCAACCTCAACCCCATCCTCAGGCTCAGCCTGCACACCAGCTACAGCCACCGCCACCGCCCCAGCCGCAGCCCCCTCCAGCTCCTGTGCGAATCTGCTGCTCGGGCTGCTCTAAGGTCCTTCAGAAAGGTCAAACCGCGTTTCAAAAGAAGGGTTCTAATCAGCTGTTCTGCTCCACTGTGTGTCTAACCGGATTCACCCTGCCTCCAGCCCCCATTATCGTCCCAAAGAAAACCTGCCACCTCTGTCTCAAGTGAGTCACATGAGTATCTGAATCAGCCATGTAATCATTCTCAGCTCTTCCTGATTGCAAAGTCTAGCTTTTATTTGTCCTGTTTAAGTAAAGGTAGAATTCAAAGGAGCTCTATGCAGCTATATTCATGTGATGTTTTTGTTTATTTTTTTTTCCTCAAGGGTGATCGGAAATCTTAAAGACTTGATCACAGTTCCAGTTGACTCATCAAACACTTTGAAGGAATTTTGTAGCTTGTCATGTCTGAGCATTTACAAGTCCAGGGTTGAAGGCTTAGCTGAAGAGGACCCCGTTGTTAAATGCGCCGTGTGCAGAAATTCCAGTGAGGTAAGCTTTAGCGAGAAAAGTGTCAAAAACGGGTAAACGTTAGGGATGGGATCCACTAGTCACCACCCGATACGAATATGTCACGATACCCAGGTGCCGATTCGATATTATTATTTTGCAGATTACAACTTGTGTGCTGATTTTCATGACTCTTGAGTATATTAAGACCTCCAAAAAATCCTCAGAAGAACAAGAGGGCCGTCACACACTGACATCATAGGGCTGCTGTCATAGTGCTTGGGCCCAAATAATATATAAAGCATTAAATAAAACATGAATTAATAAAAACACAAGGCATCAAAGCATAATGAGTAGATCATAGGCATAGAATCAACAAGGTAAGTTACAAAACCTTATTAATGGACAGGAATGCACCATGAAGTGATTCTGAGGGTCTATCTGTGATTAGAAGCAAGAAAAGTACTGATCACTGGGTTAAAATTTCTATTTCTATAACCAAGGATGTTTCATACTGCCCAGACCCTGTCTAATATCTACCACTGTGATTCCCACAATGTCTGACCTTGATGAGTCTGGTAATTGGAGCAAGATTATACAGATTATAAACTTACAGGTACCCAGAATAGGGCTGTACATGCTGTTTAGTGTTGCACGCTGCAGATGCTCTTGTCAGATGTGTAACATTTAAAAGCTAAAATCCTATTGGTTACTAATGGCGCTAGTTATTTGTGGAAATCTGTAATCTTGTGTGTGTACAAGTGGATATCACATTGCACAAGTTTAAGAAGATACAAAGGTTGGCTTTATTTGACTAAGATGAAGCATGGATTTTTATATATATGAATTTAACTAGTACATTGGAATTGGCAAATGACCCATTTTGAGATGAAATGGGTAAGGACGAGGGTTCTCCAGTGGAAAGATACCATCTTGTATCCATACCTTCTCCACTGCTATTCTGCTCCCTGTCACATCCTTGGTTTAGGAGAAGGACAGGTCAGGTGTTTTCTGCTGTGGACACTCAGCATTAGGACCTCCTCATCCCTGCTATTCTATCAATAGGGTAAAATTTACAGTCCGTGTTCTCCACCGACGTTTCATTTCACATGTACACAAGCTTATACAGAGGAACGACAATAAGAACTCGCTTCACGTGATCGGATGCATGTAGAGTTTTATACACTAGAGGTCCATGTTTTGATGTCTTGTCCCAGTTGCTTGTGAATGCTCCAGGTTAAATTAACTGCAAATTTCTCCTGGGAAATTAAACCATAAACTCAATCTTTAATGCGCTCCCAGCAAGTGTCTGTCCCCGGATATATATATAAAAAATTTAAAGAATTTATTCAAGCAGGCAGGTTTTTTTTAATTATTTTTAATTTTTTTATTATTATTATCATCGTGCTCATCTGTGCAGCATTTTCACAATGCTTTCAATCGGAAATACTTGACTAAAAGATGTAGGGGAATCCATTTGTTTTCCCAAATTGGTATGTGGGACAATATATTCTGGTCATCAGAGCACTGGTGTTTCTGTGCCTAAAGTTTTGATTTGTGTGTGAAGTATAGATTTCGGTGGTGCTAAGTATCTTTTGTAAGTGGCCCGGTGACGTACATTTCCAATCCTATTTCAGATCCTGCAGAAGTGAAGAACTGTGTGCGGCCTTTTATTCCTATTAGTTAACATTCTCTTTCTTCGTCAGATTCAACACGAAGTGAATCACCAGGGCGTTCTGCACCGTCTCTGCAGTGACGAATGCTTTTCGCGTTTCCGCTCTTCTAAAAGGCTGTCCATGAGCTGCTGCGAGAGCTGCGGCAACTGCACCGTCACGGGCAACTATCACCTCGTCCAGGTCGAGGACACTATTAAGAAATTCTGCAGCCCAGCCTGCATCAGCACTTTTAAACAGGTTAGCACTGCTGATTTGCATTCTTCTCATTCTGTAGTTTAAATTAGTTTTGTATGTGTTGACTTAACCTTGCATGCAAGTTTGGAACTCGTGCACAATATACAGTAGTTTGTGTAATTTAGCCACCCTGCCTTTGTTGAGGAACCTAATCAAAGATAATGCAGCCGTAAACGCCTAATATTGAGTACGTTTTGCTTGCAGAAAAGTGGTAAGAGGGTCCACTGCCCCTGTTGTCAAGATCTGAAAGTTATGGACCAAATGCTGGAAGGTACAAACGCACAGGGAGTCATAGAGTTCTTCTGCTCCGCCAGATGTGTGGCTAATAGCCAGGCGTCCTGCACTTTGTCAGGTAGGTCTGATTCTGTATTCACTTGGACCTGTTCGTACTTTTGTATCAGATTTGTCCGACACCATATATACGTAGTTCCCTGGTAAAAAATAAACCGTATGATGCGTTGCAAGAATCCAGTCGTATGTCCTCATCTGTTGTCTGTATCGTTGCGCTCAAATCGCATGCGTGATTTCAGGACATTATGTGTTTAACGCAGGTGCTTCATTCCCGTGCACGAACTGCCAGAAGTTAGCTGTGCCTCAGTATCACCTGGCTATGCCTGACGGATCCATTCGGAACTTCTGCTCGTACGAGTGTGTCGGCAGATTCCAGGTAATTCACACAAAGCAGAATAATTTGCTAGTTTAATTTAGACTAGTTTTAATAAGTCTTAAGGAAATGTATAATAAGCCCATATTGACGATGTCCGTTTCATATGTGATATAGCAGGCATGTACAAAGGGAGATCGATTCAAACTGGGACGTGTGAGATAAAGTCTTGTGCTGCATGCTTCGAGCACAGTACAGTGATGAGATTCTTAGCCGCAATAAAACATTCAAACGTTTTACAGAAGGCCGAATGTCAATAAATGACGATCCCGGCTAAGGTGGCGTGGAGCTCACTGCAGTCGTTCCGTTCAGCGAGCGGAGCGTCTATTCCTTGAAAATCGACAGAAATCTTGTTGCTGACTTGCAGAAAAGACACACCTGTCTGTGGGAACTGTACACACAATCAGAACCACTTGCACGTTACAGGAATTCGGCAGGGCGTTACTGACGCATCCATTTCCAGCCATTTAAACATGTTTGGCCCATTAAAGGAGTTCCTGGGAGGCCGGCGTTTCAGACATGAATCAGACAGCCAGTCTGATCATGGTTCCGGCGTTCTGAGAAAACATTCTACCTTGATGGTATCCAAGCACTAGTGAAACGCTGAGATAAGTGCATTAGTGTAGCTGGGGATTATATAGAGAGAAATAAAAAAAGGTTTTTATTCTCAGAACTGGCTTCTGTTATTCTACACAATCGCACGACTTGATCGCCCCTCAAAAGATGCATTTAACTCTCTCAGGCATCTTTCTGTTGGATTTTATATTTCAGTATGCATATTTTGCCTGGAATAGGTAACATTGATAAATAAAAATGCCCAAGAAGTTGAACAATTTCTACAGTAGATGCAAATGAGTTTAGTGCAGATGCCAAATTATGTCGTTTTGCTTTATTAATCATAGCAGTAGTAAGTCCAAGCTTTTAAGCATAAACTATGATAATATATTGTTTTTATATAAATTTTCAAAACATATCCGGGGTATTTTTCAAAATCTTCTTTCAGGAGAGGCTAAACAAGTCTGTTCAGATGAACGGAGGATCCTATCACGGTCCCAACACCGGCCTCCAAACTCTCGTGCCTCATCGTTCATCTGCCGAAGGATACAACCCAGCTCCTAATGCAGTGCCTGCTTCCAATCAGAACACCATCCTGCCGTACGTGCCTGCTTCTCGACAGCAGCAGCCAGAAGCTCTCGTCCCCGTCAAACTGACCTGCAAACAGTGTCAGAAGCAGTTCGGCTCTAAACCCGAGATCCTACAGTTTAAGGTATAGATCGGTCAACGAGCGACGCGGTAGTTTTGTTATTCATGCTGAATGTGTACTAGAATTAATCGACTTGGCTTTTATCTGGTTTTGTCTGTCAGAATCACGTGGGCTTCTTCTGCTCACGACTTTGTTGCGACATGTATAAGAGGGAAAGGGATGTCAAAGCAGTGTGCGAGTACTGCAAAGAGGAGAAGGTGGCCAAGGACGTTGTCGTCTACGAGAAACAGCCGCGGACTTTCTGTTGCGAAGGTCAGGTCCAACTCTGTGCACGTTACAGTTTAGTCTTTCACGTGTGATAAATTCCTTCACAGTCTAATCCAATGTGACTGGATTTCGGGACGTCACCTTATGAATCTGTAGAATTGGTGTGGGGTTTTATTAAACCTGAAGTTAAATCAAATTAAATATATTTAGAAAAACAAATTAAATTGATAAATAATAGCTTTCTTTAAAAATATCGAATGTTAAATTAAAAGCATACATTGGAATAGATTTTAATAGAATATATATTTGTTGTTTAAACATGTATATTTAATTACATCTTTTTAATTTATTTACTGTTTTATGAACATTATTTTTGTATTGTACTGCAGTAAAAAATTAACTTTATTATTCTTCACTTTTATGTTTAGATTTTTGCTTTTAATTATGCCCCGGAATGTCCGCAGTTTGTATGAATAGGAAAATAAAAACAACAGCAGCACTAAATAAAGGAATAAATAAATGTTGGTGGTACAACATTAATACATTTCAAATATTATTACAATTAATTCAGTGCAGTACTCTGTTTGTTGTTATAAATATTAAATAGGTATGAGTCATTAAATTAAGAGTTTGTTACATCAGTTGGATACTTTTTTTATTTAATTATTTGTTTTTATTTGAACATCTCATTTTGTTCATTTCCATTAATTATATTAACTCGGAATAAATTAAATAATATGTTTCAATGATATTTTATAACTATTCGAATAAATTAAATGAGTAGATGTATTTCACATTGACGACCCCGGTTCAGTTTTCTATCCTGTGGTATAGACAGACATCTGTGATCATAATAGTGATCTAGAAATGTAAGGATTATTTATATGCTGTGTAACTATTTTAGATTATTATTTTTTTTTTTTTAAAGATCTATTGATAGTAACAGTTTCCTGTTTCAAAAGATGTTGATCTTTGTTGTTTCTCTCGAACAGGCTGCAAACTGCTCTACAAGCACGATTATGCCAAGCAGCACGGGGGTCAGTGCAGGGTTTGTGTTTACTGCTGCAATGTCACCCACAAAGCCATCCAGAATCACTTCGGGGGAAAACTGGAGGAGTTCTGCTCGGAGCAGTGCATGTCTCTCCACACCGTTCTCTTCTACGAGGTCAGAGCCGAATAGATAGATAGATAGATAGATAGATAGATAGATAGATAGATAGATAGATAAAAAATACTTTATTGATCCTCAAAAAAAATTTAATATTTGACTAAAAAAAAGTATTATGTCAGGAATAAAAACATGACTGGGTATACAGATATGGAAAAATAATCAGGGTGGAGCGATGAACAGAAGTAGATTTAGCTGTGTGTAAAAGAGTGCAGAAATGTTCTTCAGTATGAAATCCAAACCAAAAGTATGACGTCACTATATGTTGAGTTGTCAATTATTTTGATGACATGATGAGGAGGTATAATACAGATGTTTGTTGATAGAAACTTCAAATTACCCCGGTTTATACTGTTTATCTTCAACACAACAAGAAAAGCTCCTTGTATAGCATGTATTTGGCAGTATGAAATCTTTAAGGTCGTGAGTGTACAGGTTTTTTTCATTGTCACATCTCCTGCTTGTTTCTGTCAATAGATGGGAAAGTGTCACGCTTGTAGGAATCAGGGACCACTTAAGGAGAGCATCAGATGGGAGGAAACGGTCCGACACTTCTGCAACCTGCAGTGTTTGTTGCATTTTTGCACCAAGAACGTCATCCCTGATCAACCAAATAGCAACGGTATGGCCCCGGGGGAAATGCTTAGAAAATAATTCCTTATGCGTTTCTACACCCTTTTCATTAAAATGCCAGGATCTATGGATGTATAAGCCACGTGGCTAGTTAATCAAGGATTAAATCAACATCCCAACATGTTTTAGTCATCTTCTTTACCAAAGGTTTTTATTATAATACTAACTTGTAGTGATTTTAGAAGTGATTTTTATTCTCTTATCTACAACCAGGAATCAACACTGCTGCCACCACAGCCCAAGCTCCATTATCTCTCTCGAAAGACATGCCTGTAATCGGTGGTGTTGTGTCATTGGCCTCTGCATTAGCTGGCAACACTGCACTCACAGGTAACGCCGGCTCCTGTTAATGCATTATATTAAATAGGACTTTCCAAGAAGATGAATAACCCTAACAATATTATTCACAGGAGCGCTGCCTACCTCAAACGCCAGCTCGAAAATCATCGGCGATGTGAGTACAATCTACAACGCAGGCTTTTGGTGAGGATTGTTGTTTGTGCTCTTAGATTCTGATAACTCTTATGGTGTATGGTCTTAGGCAAGCACCCAAACAGATGCCTCTGTGAACGGAGATCCTCAGCAGCGACGGATGTTGAAGAACAAAGCCGTCATGTGTAAACCTATCAACGATGAGCAGAGCATCCAGTGTGACCTCGAGTCTCCAAAACCACTCTTTGAAACAGGTTCGTTTCTGTTCGGGATGGAGGGAAAATCGGTTCGATTATGTGTTGCGATTCTTTTATGCGACAATACATCTATCGCCACACTGAATCCAAAAATTAGGGATGGGAATAATCATTCACTTCCCAATATGATATTATCACAATACTTTGCTGCCTATCCGATATTACGTATTTCCTAGATTTTGTTACTATTTTAAACTTGAAAAAAGTTTAATAATTAATTACTGTAAATGTTGCCTGTTTCTTATAACTTTTGGTTACTCACTTAAAAACCAAGCTCAGCTTTTAAACAAGACAAACTTACTTCGAATACAAAAGTTTAACGTTTACCTTAAAATTAAATTGGGCATTAAAAAAAAACTAAATTTCTTTTCTCAGAAACATACATCTTTGTCATTTGCTATAATTATTATTTCTGAATAAACCTGGCAAATAATTCACTCTGACCACACGGGATAAAAATGTGTAAATACTTCAGAGTGCGCCACTTGTAGGATTATAAAGGAACTGTGATGTTTTACTTCAAAACTCACCTTGACCGTGAGCGCTGGTTGAGTGGCTGTGAATACACGAGCGTGTGCGGCTTCTAACATGAGCACGTGGGGGTTTTAACACACGATTTTTGTCTAATTAGAGCTTGCAGTGTTTTGAGACTGGCGTAAGCCTGTATAATGAATAGATCCGGGACTAATTTACACACAGAAAGGGCAGATCAGAGGCTTTTAACGCATGCGACTACAACAACATAAAAATGCGTTTGCTCTACTCGGAAGCTCGGTACAGAATGATTATATCTGAGACGGATGATCGGCTGTTCGCTGACCGGTCACGGCCAATCAAACTGAAAACCAGCCGTCCTGTGTGTTAGGAGCAGATATGTAACAAAATCTGAAAAAAAAAAAAAAAAGGAGTGAATCGGGATATTCAGGAAACTAAAAAAAAATGCAATACAAATCTAATCAGTTCCTGGGTTTTGTGATAATGTTGTATTGGTCGATCCCTGACGATTCCCATCCCTAATTCCTGTATTTACTGACATGTCTTTTGTCTGTAATTGTTCTCTTACTTCAAACTAATTATGGGTAAAAATAGGTCAGGTTAATTCAGTCATTGTATTTTTATTTTTTTGTATTTTCCATCTCTTATACTTTCCAAGAATGTTCAGTAAGAACACTTCACCATATAAACAATTCTATGTTTGTTTCACATTTTCATGGTTTATTTGCGTTGACCGCTATAAAAGTGGCTGTAAATGAGCTGTCACTGTTAAATTGATTTATTTATTATTAATCTGTGATTTCAGTTATAGCCAGAGCTACTGTCAGAGCTGTTGTTATTGAATAATAAACATCATTTAAGCATGTTCAAGCAGGTTTCAATGGTGGTTTAATATTTGTTTTTAATCATCATCCAACAGATGATTAGAGGAAACATAGATAAAATCTAGAGGGAGATCAAGAATAGGAATAGGAAGCTGAGTCCAGGTTTTAAAGCTGGGTCTTGGCAAACTTTCTCTCCTTTAAGCATACTGAGGAATTATGAGCTATTAAAAAATCAACAGACTTAATCTCACATGCACCATGGAGATTTTTGTCATTAAAAAATATATATATATATTCTCCCTTTTCTTCACAGCCATTGATGAAAATGGAGAGAAAATAAGACTGGTGCCTCTGCCAATACCTGTTCCAGTGCCCGTCTACATTCCTGTGCCCATGAACCTGTACACTCAGTTCACACCATTTCCGCTGGGATTTCCTCTTCCTGTACGTATTTAAATCTGTTTTTTCCTGACATCTCTTCCCTGATGTATAAAGTATTCTCCGTGGTTATGAAGTGTTTGTTTTTCCTGATTTTAGATACCCGTGCCACTGGTAGTGCCAGCTTCTCAGGAATCTACACAGCCAATTTTGACTAAAGGTGGCGTCCCTACACAGAGCTCAGTGGAGGATGAAGAAGTGGAAAAGGCCAAGACCAGGCCCTTGTCTCATGGAGGTATGTTAATGAACATTAGAAGAACAGTTTGTATTTGTGCTAGGATTTAATGTTACTTTTCGATGTGTTATTTTTCAGACCAGGGCAGTACCTACAGCGGGGATTTGGAGTCTGAGGCTAGGTCGACCCCCTTCAGTTGGATGGACCCTGAAGATTCTTCACACAATCTTAAGCCACCAGTACCTTCAGTTGAACTGGAAGGACCTAAAGATCCTCCTGCTGTCTCCACAGCATCCGACTTGCTAGATTTGGAAAAGGATATTCCTCTTGGTTAGTAACAGATTTTACTGTTCGCAACTGTATAAAATTGCGAGTTGCATTAGCGTCTTAGAACATTTATTCTGATGGAATTTTTAGAACAAATTTTATAAATTTTAAATATTAATTTAATATGTGAAAAACGAAAAACAATGAACTGTTATACAACATTTGCACCAATTTAGAACAACCATGAAAATCTAATACATTATAAACTGGAGGTCATGAACTTTTTAAAAAAAAAATTTCATTTTTAATTTTTTTTATTTTATTAGGATCAAATGATCAGGAAGCAACAAAGGAGCAGAAATCATCAGCAAAACGACGCAAGAGAGGAAAAAAGGTATGTTTTTACACAGAAATGGAATCTAGCGCTCTGGTTTATTGCATTATATGAACTTTCCCCTGTTAAATGGAGGTCTATTGAAGCAGAACAGTCTGACTCATATCACACCCCCATCTGGCATCATTGTTTGGACAGTCCATCTGTGGGTGTACATCTGTATTTTTGGATGTGTTGGGGGACCGGGGGTGAAGATAGATAAATATGAAAAGTTAAAGTTTTAGATGTTGGGTCCAAAATAATGTTATGTTTTTTATTTGAATCTCCTTGATTTTATGATTTTAAGCATACTAAGTGTAATGCACAGCACTTATCGATCGTTAGAGCTGCGGCTAAAGATAAGAGGTTAGATTTTGTCATAGCTATATATATATTTTTAATCAAATCTGATGTTACGCAAAGGACAGCAACTTATATATAGTTAATGACACACCTGTCAAAAAGTTATATAATTTAATGATATTTTTTAAACAGAATTGAAAGTTGCGAACAACGGTACAAACCTGACTCAAGCTTATTTATCACTCTTTGTTTCATTATTAATGTTGAAGTCAAAATTTTGAAGCATTAGAAGGGTAAGAATCAAATTTCCAAACGCTTCTTAAAAACCGCTGACGACGTTATCCCGTGCAAGTTTTTTACCCCAAGGACTCATTGTTCAACCTAAGGTAAGATGGACTTGTTTCAAAACTTTCTATTTCTTGTATTTATCACAGTTTTTGTTTTAATCTGGGTAATTCCTTAGTGCATGTGTAAAATGTTTTGCATTTAATGAAGGAGTTTATTGATCACAGATGTCTTTATTTATTTATTTACCTTTTAAAAATATTGAAATGGCATGGTCTTTTGTTTTTCTATATAGTGAAGATTTGGGTTTGAGATCAAAAGACTGAAGAGATTTTTGTCCACTTTCCTTAGCTTCGGAATTACTTGCTTTTGTCCCAAAGTATTTAGAGCTAATAAGTAATTAAACAAAAAAAAATCTATATAACAGGGCATACCTAGGCAACAGGAAACACACTGGTCAGCTATATTTCAGTATTTTGTAATTACTTAAAAAGATTGATTCAATCAAGTGTTTTTTTGGTTTCAAAGTTTAAGATTATATGTATTTAGTTATAAAATACATGAAGTCAAAACTGAATTTTGGATCTACCCGATCTAACTTTTGATCTCAAACCTAATTAGCTTCACAAAGTAGCAAGAAGAATTAAATTCGATTATGTTTTAGATTTGCATTTAATCCTGTGTTTTTGCCATTATGCAGTCTTTTGGAAATCTTTACATTGTTCTTCGCTCTGTAGACATTTTTGCTTTGATTGGTTCCTAAATTTACAACATTTTAAGCAGTTTATTGTGAAAGGCACTGTTGTTTAAAGTGTTATTTTACACTTATTTTAATGCACTAAATTTACCCATTTATGTATTAAATTAGACAAGAGCATGTTGTACCCAGGTCAATTAGATTAACATAATTATTATTATTTTGCCCTTGTTCGCAACTGGCTTCCAAAATCTGAGCTTAAAAAAACACTTGAGCATGTGTTGAAAAATGTTTATTTAGTAAAATCCACATTAATATTTAAAGAAAAAATATTGTTTAAGAAGCAAAGAGGAAGTAGACTTGTGGAAGCCCATAAATATGCCAATTTTATTAATTTTTTTCTCATTTTATTATTTTTTTTCTTAATTCAAATGTTATTTCAAATGTTTTTCTCATTTCTCTGTTTACAATGGTTCATTCATATTAAATGCTGCTGTTCTTTCCCTTCTTGGTCAGGGGTGTGATGTTGAAGAAACGAAGAGTTTTAAAGAAGAACTGGATGTAGCTGATTGTGCACAGTCTATCTTGGACACTAATTTAGAGCAGTTCAATACGGAATCTTCCCAAGATGCAGAATCACTTTTCATTAGTTCAGAATGTGCTCCAATTGAAGATGATCTGGATGAGGAACAAAACACATTTGAATGTGGTGAAGAACTTGCCTCGTTTTCTGGGTCACTGATACCTTCAAGGCCAAAACTAAGACCAAGGAATGAAAATGTTCGAGCTCACACATTGTGCACTAAAAAGCAGTTCTGTGTATACTGTAAAAAATCAAATACCAAAATAGCAAGACACTTGGAGAGAATGCATTCAACTGAAACAGATGTCGCATATGCTCTCGGCTTTCCCAAAAAATCTAAAAGAAGGCATATGCTACTGGAACAGCTTCGCAAAAAGGGCAATTATCAGCATAACATTGAAGTTATTCGCAAAGGAAACGGGGATATAGTTATGCAGAAACGAACAAAAATAAAAAGATCTCTCATGGATTACTTGCCCTGCCAATACTGCCTAGCTTTCTTTGTTCGCCACGGATTGGAGAAACATGAGAATGTATGCAAGAACAAAATGATTTCACAGTCATGTTCCGAACCCTTGGAACTGCTGAACACCGAGTCCTGCTTCCATCCTGATCCGGAGCTAAATGGCGAGTCGCTTGTCAAACTCAATTTGGTCCAATTGCAGAGTCCAGCACTGTTCAGCTGTGAAGCCCAGTCACATCCTGATCTTGCGGCAAGTCTTCAGTCTAGTGCTATTGGCCTCCCTTCACAACACAATCTTGAACCGAGCTCTTTCTCAAGTACTGAGTCAAGTCCTGAATTTTTTGACCAAACCGATCTTAAACCAGGCCTTGGATCAAGTCCTGTGTTTAGCCAGCCTTGTCCTGAACCCTTCCTTCCAACCAATTCAGATCAGATTAGGCAGTCTCCTAAAGTAGATTTCTGTGATGAGCGCACCTTTATATCTAGTCCCGATTCAAGCCCTCACGCTTTTGAATTCCACCTACAACCTAATGAGTACATAAGTCCCACAGCTATTCATCCTACTACCAAACCTTGCTACCAAAGTAGCTTTACAATCTCTGCTGAAAGCAACCCAGATGTCAATAATTTTGAGTTTTGCTTACCATCTACCCCTGAACCTGGTCCACTGCCTTACCCTGATTCTAGTCCTAGTCATCTAAGCGTTGACACATGCTTTGAAGAAGTTTTGAGGTCCAGTCCTGAAACCAGTCATCCCCGTACTCCTGAATATTGTAGCGCTGTTGAATTCAATGTAAAAACTACTTTAGAATCCTGTGTTGAATCCAGTATGGTGTGCCCTGATGCATCTAGCAGTGCAAATCTGAATTCTGAATTTTGCCATCAGCCTAGTGTCAGTCAAATGTCTAGCCCACGTCCTCAACCGAGTTTTGAGTCTTTTTTTCTATCCGGATGTGAGTTCAGGCCACCACCGAGTCCGGAATTGTGCACTCAAACAACTTTCATATCAGATCATGAATCTATGTTTCAGTCCTTCACACAAGATAAGAAAACTAGCCCTAAAACAAGTCCTTGCTGTATTCCCAAATCTTACCACCAAACTACCCCAGATCCCAGTCAGACAAGTTTTGAAACCCTATCAGTTAGCCCTCAAACTAGCCTTCAGCCTCATCCCGAATCAGATTCTGGTCCTCAGATTAGTTTCGAAAACGGCATTGAGTCAGTTTCTCAGTGCAGTTCTGGAACCAGTCTATTTCCTTCTTCTGAAACTTTGCACCTCCAAAGTGACGAGTCCAACACAAAACCTTCTGACAAACCCTGTCTCACATCTAGTAGAAAGTGTAGCAGTCCTCCAGCCAGCAGTCCTAATGCAGAATCGTTACCACAGATCCCCACTGCCCACTCCCCTTTCCCAGACTCCGATGCTTCAAGTGGATTCGATAATAATTTTATAAACGGTGAGAAGTCAATCGGGTCTTCAACAGAAAGCTTGACGTGCCAAAAGAAGCCAGGTGAGACCACTGACGTAGACTCAGATTTTAGCTCATCATCTTGTGTGAAAACTCGTTCACAGCGCAAGGCTGCGTCCTCCCTAAAGTGCAAAAAGGGTTCTGGCTCACTCTCAAGTTTGAAGTCAAGTCCACAGTCTGGTTCAAATTCAAGTTTAAACTGTAGCTCCTCTCCGGAACCAGAGCTGTCCCAACGGATAGGTTTAAATAAAACGCCAAATCGTGAGAGGTTAGGAAATAAAAGGCAGTACTGTCTTTACTGTAAAAAATCCTGCATCAAAATGGCACGCCATTTGAGCCAAAAACATACAAAAGAAAAGGAGGTAGCACACGCTCTTAGTTTTCGAAAGGGGTCTAAAAATCGGCTTCTAATGCTTGAACAACTTCGAAAGAAAGGGAATTATCATCATAACATTGAAGTTCTCAAAAATGGGAATGGCGAGCTTATCATTTGTAAACGACCAACTAAAGATTATTCCGCGGTCATGTACCTGCCTTGTCAGTATTGCCTGGCATTTTATATCCGCGATGATTTGTGGAGGCATGAAAAAAGTTGCAAAATGAGAACAAATGGCAACTCGGTTAGCGTTAGAGCTGTATCATCAACGATGCTTCCGTTAAAAAGCAGTACTTCTGGAGATTTGGAAGAAGCTATTGATGCTATGATGCAAGACAGCATCTTCCATCATATACGAGACGATGCTCTGATTTGCAAGTATGGCGCTAGGCTTTTTGTAAAACTCGGACGTGCTCAAAAGCATCAGGTATATATAGCGCGGAAAATGAGGCAATTGGCGAGATTCATGCTAGTTGTTAAAGGGTTGGATGGTTCTGTTCAGTACTTGCATCAACTGTGCACTCCATCCAGGCTTGATTTGGTCATTAAAGGTGCAGGGATAGTAAGTGGGTTCGATGAAACTTTGAGCAAATTCGAAAAGCCGTCAGTGGCAATAAAAATCGGAAATACTATAAGACAAGCAGCTGAAGTAATTTGTGGCGAAAATGTTACGGAGGGTGATGCAGAAACTGTCGCTAATGTTAAAGAGTTTATTAGGCTGTTTGAGAAAAAATGGATTTCTCCCGCTAAAAACGCCTCCAAAGCCGCCAGACTTTATAGCACCAAGGCTGACGGTTGCTTAGACAATCCTACTGCTGCGCTCTCGGCACGTCAAGAGAACTGTCCGGTGACCAAAATACCCAGAAAAACTCAAAAGCTTAAGTTGCGTTCCTGTAGAAATAATCAAGGTGATGGTGAAAACGCAGACAGCTCTGAATCAAATGGGTCACACATTTTCCCCGATAGAAAGTTACGCAGCAGCACTGCTGCCGTAGCGCCATCTACCGACCCTGCCGTGCAGTCTTCTGTGTCTCAACAGGTTACGGTCCCGTATTCAAAGTCACAAACGCTTCCTTCAAAAATGAAAATAAGAACCCCAAAGGGTACTAAAAAACAGTTTTGTCATTATTGTAAGAAACCCTTCATCAAAATAGCAAGACACTTGTCAAAGAATCACGCAGAAGAAAAGGACGTAGCCCATGCGCTCAGCTTCCCAAAGAGGTCCAAAATCCGACAAAGCTTACTTAAACAGCTCCGTAATAAAGGTAACTACGAGTATAACGTCAAAGTTCTGGAGACCGGAAGCGGCGAACTCATCCCGCAGAGAATGGTAAAAAAGAAGGATACTTTGGTGACCTCCTACCAAGCTTGCCCTTACTGTCTGGGTTTTTACCTCCGACGTGACTTGTGGAGACATCTGAGATTGTGCAACATGAAAAAGGAGGATAAGACTCCCCCTGGCAAAAGAAAGCCACGGTCGACCTATTTCAAGAATTTTCCCGTGCATGACTGTCTTTCTGAGGGCTGCCAGAACCTCGTTCGCAACATGAGGGACGATGACATCTCAAAATGTTTAAGGAACGATGCCTTAATCTGCAAATTTGGAAATATTCTTTATGAAAAAAACAAGCTTGAAAAGGAAGGACGCGATTACATAGCACAAAGAATGAGAACACTAGGGAGATTTATGTTGACCGTGAGGGAGCTGGATCACAGTGTTTCGGATCTTTATCAAGTGTGTACTGAATCCAGGTTCAGTTTGGCTTTGGAAGCTGCGAAGAAGCTTGCTGATTTCGATCCGCACTCAAAGCAATTTAAAAAATCATTAGCGTTGAAAATAGGCGCTTGCTTGAAGGCCGCTGCCGAGGTTGCTTTAGAAGAGAAGGATATGCGAACCGAAGCTAGAAAGCAAGCCGAAGAATTCATTGAGCTGCTGGGAACAGATTTATTTTGTAAATCCTCACATGATCACGTTGCAAGTAAGGAGACCAAACAGGATGTTCTACATCTGGTCAAAGATGCTGTTAAACTGCATAAGTTCCTCACAGACGCACAAGACAAAGCAAAATCGGATCTGATGGAGCATTCTAATCGTGACGTATGGAAAAGGCTGCGTGAATGCATTCTGGCTGAAATCACTCTGTTTAACCGAGGACGAAAGAGCAAGGTTGAGAAAATGCTGCTCGAGGACTACAAACACGGGGACAAACAGCCCATCACCGGGAAGATGTCTGAACCCTTGACAAAGCTGGAACAAGCACTTAGTGGCGTGTTAATAAGAGCACGAGTCACTTGTAAAAATGGACGCCGGAGTCCCATTTTGTTTACCCAAAGGATGGCATCGTCTCTGGACATCCTGATCAAGTACCGTACGGATGCAGGCGTCTTCGCGGACAACCCGTACGTGTTTCCTCAAATGACGAGCGACGGGCACATAAGGGCACACGACTGCATAAGAACCTTTGCCCGCAGTTGTGATGCAAGCAAGCCCGAGGTGTATGCACACAAATCTGTGGCTACGGTTTTCCAAATACTGAGCCTTAATGGCGGTGAGAAGGAGCGATTAGCTGCGCTCGTGGACGACAAAAGCTTCGATTACCAAACACTAAATGAAGACGTCTCACAGCTGGCAAAAATCTGCACTCTCCTGGAAAGCATGGATGAAGGAGTTGGTGAAAGCAAGGTTACAGGTATTTATTTTTTTTGTACAAGGTTTACAGACGCAGACTTGCCAGACCTGTACATTTTGCATCGGAAAGCTGTCACTAATTCTCTAGTGGTCTGTCCCTCCATTTACAAATGCCAGATGTGCATTGATAGTTTAAAAAAAAACTCTATTGCTAATCCCGCAGAAATACACATCCACACGTTCTGTGTGTTTAATGTCTTTTCCTTAAAATAGAAAAAAATTTGTAGTAAACTTGTCAACAGTTTTTAGTTTTTCTACAAGTCATTCCTCCAGCCTGTCCTGCTCAAGTGCCTCCAGGTTTTATATATAATTTATTACATGTATATAAATCACATTGCAATTATTTTGACACACATTTAAACTGCAGTATTTAACTGTTAAATAAATTGTAACAATTAAATGTACAATTTGGTATTCAAACATTTTTCAAGGCTAACGGCAACTAATTGGATGACTTATTTTAGCATCTAAAAATGTATATATAATTTGTATTAAATTATAGTCAGCACAATGTATTATTTATTTTCATGGTTTGTAGATCTGAAGATAAATCTAACAAAAAAAACTACAAATTATTTCATAACTTTAATTTTAAGGCGAAGCAAATAAGTTCCCTAATTTTATTCTCTTTGTCTTTCATATGTGTATATAATACGTTAGGTCTCAGACGTGTCTCTGCACAAAGACACAAATGGAAAAATGAGGAACAGGAAGCGGTGAGTCGGCAACTGGGAAATTACATCTCCATCAGCAAAGTGCCAGGCAAAATCGACTGCCTGGACTGTATCAGGGCCGAGCCGCAGGCTCTCAAGTCAAGAACGTGGATGGACGTTAAATATTACGTCTATAACACAATAGTGGCAAAGAAAAGGAAAAGAAGCCGTTCGAACAGGACGGACAGTGAAAGCGAAAGTGATGAAGATGATCTCGTTGCTCCGGAGCCCGCTGCAAAAAGAACTCTCCGGAAAAGAAGGCGGTGACACCGTGTGTGAACTTAACGATCATAAACACACCGCTGGGCCAACGGGCCACGCTGAATAGACAAACTATTGTAGATGGGACGCGTGATGATGATTAACTACATGTTTGTGGATAAACTAGAACGATAGCGTTAACACTAGAGGACCATTTCAAGTTTTTAATTTCTCTGCTAATAGCTCAAGATTAACACAAATCCTTAGAAGCACTTTCTTTTAAGGAAGCTAGGTTCTAGAATCTCGCTCTGATTTTTTTTTTCTTTTTCCGCCGCTGGCTGTTGCATTGTCATTATCTCTGACATTTATACATGCATTCAGCTGCTTCCTATTTTGTCGGAAATGACAAATCAGATAAGATTATTCTGAAATGCAGTATAGAATATTTATTATGTCGAACACCTTAAATGACCAAATAGTTTGACAGTCATTTCTTGCTGCACACATGGACGTACCGTTAGAGCCATTATCACCACAGAGTTGATTATTTTCCGATAAATGCATGTCTGAAATGTTTGTCCTCTTGTACTGTGGCACTTTTAAGATTATTTTCTTCATTAAAGAAAGAGACACACACTTTTTTTTTTTTTGGTATCTGTTCATGTTTAAATTCACTTACTCTCTGTTTGAGTCAATAATTTGAAGAGTCATGTTGTATATTTAGCAGCGTGTGTACGTTGTTAAATGACCGCACCTTACAAAAGCATGTTGATTAGCGATAAAATGATAAATCGATACCTTCGATTAGAATTACAGGCAGCACGGCCATAAGCGTAAACGTAAATCACATTGGATTACTGCGGTGGTGTTACTCGAAGTAATCAAAGGAAGGTCGCTCCACATGCTTTACTGGGGTAATGTGGGTGGATATTCTCCACCCTTTATTTGTAATTTTGTTACTTTTGGTGTGATAAAGTTCATTTGAGGCATTTGTGCCATTAAGAGCAGATTTGTGTTTTATTTTTAAAGAATGACGCTACAGATATTATATTTAGTTCGTTCAGAAGAACAGAAGCTCATCTGTTCACATCATGTTGTGAATTAATGATTATGACACTATAATTTCATCGTGAACCCTTATGGACCAACGGTTTCACAATCTGTACGGATTTTGTTTAGGAACAACTGAGGACCTTATCTTTTCTTTGATATGATGTGTATATAATTTTCATGTTATAAGAAGTTTTTGTTTGTTTTTGTGGGGTTTTTTTTTTTTTTAAGTCTGACTTTAAAATGTCCTTTCGAATGTAACATAAGGTCACATTGTAATCCACTTTTATTTACTGCAGTTTGTTTGAATATGTCCAGTGTGGTTTTTTTTTTTTCTTTCTTTTTCTTATGCACATTATATTAAACCAGAAACGCACAATTTAACCGTTTTTGACTCCTTCATTAATTTAAGCATACATTCTCAGCATCATCAGAAAACACGGTGTCATCTCTAAATGCTTTGAACCCAGCTTGTACTGAACTGAGTCATGGTGTTTCTTAGAAATCAAACAGTCACGCTTTTTCTGTGTTTCTTTTGTTGTTGTTGTTGTTCTCCTCCTCGTGTTCCTCACAGATGGTTTGCACCGTTTGTGTAAAAACTAACAAGCGTCTGCCTTTTTCTTCCAGGGACGGAGGCGTTCAGGAACAGATGTGGCGAGCGGCGTGGTTTCAACTCCACCCAGCTCCAAACTCCAGCACATGTACGGAGTGAAAGCCTGGGCCAGTTGGGTGCAGTGCAGGACTCGACACGCCGACGGTGAGCTTCACCCACGTGCTGCGGCTTAACACTTAACATTCTTATTTTATGCTCTTGTTATGTGCAGCACCCAGTGTGCCGTCTCCAACGGCGATGTTGCTAAGCAACAGTCTTGGGACAAAGTGCTCGAGTGTGAAGAAACATGAATATCTTTTTTTCTTTTGTTTCTACGACACCTGTTTTTTTTAAGAAATAATTCAGTGCTTGCTCAACAGCAGCGGGAAAAAAATATGTATTAGTTGAAAAACAAGTTTCTGAAGTTTTCTGAAGGTATTTATAATTTATATTTAGAATCACATTCCCGAGGATGCGCTTTAAAATGCATTATTGTTTATGAAAGGAATAAAACGCATGGACTGCGCTGCTGTATGAAAATAATCAGTTGCCATGTGACCCAACTGCCATGTCTAAAATGTCACATAGTATAAAACAAAGCTTTGTACATTTTGACAATTGCAGTTGTTAATAAAAGGGAAAAGATATAAATGTACATTTTTATATTAAATTAATTTTGGAAACACGGACCGTTTGTCCTGAGAAACTGTAACGTTGCTGAATGTTAGTGTTTTGCACTGGAGACTCCTTCCATACTCGGACTAAAAAAAACTAGCCTCATCATATATACAATAATAATTTTTTTGTTTGGTTTTTCCTTTTTCGGTTGTAGATTGTTTGCCTTACAAAGTTCTTGCGCAATGTGTTTCTGTAGTAACAATATATTTGTTTCGAATTAGCTTAGTATTAAATGTTTTAAGTTCGTGCTAGTCAGGTGTTTGGAAATAGTTTTTAATTTTTGTTCTAACAGCAAAATCCTCACAAAATAGTTTTGTGCGAAAAGTTGATAGAATTGCAAAAAAAACCCTGTCTGTCAAAAAACACAAATTGCGGTTGTATGATGTGATAAAAGTTTTTAAACTGCAGTATATAACTATCAAATGTACCTTTTGTTAATTCAAACTAACAGCAAATACGGGCACAAATGATCTCATTAAGAGGATGTTTACCAGTATTTATTTATCACCTTAAAATTATTTTTAAAAAACTTTTTTTGGGGATGAATTCTACATAAATACTTAAGTATGCCTGTAATAAATTTATTTGTACCCTTGTGGTGTACAAATGTATAGACGTGAGCTTTAGAAATATTACGCCAAACAAACATTGTTTATAAATAATTAACTGGTTAAAATAATTGATTAACGATTAGAGTAACATCCGTATATATTTAAGTCAGTTTCAAACTTTACTAAATGCGAGTGTGTGTTTGTTTAAACACTAGGATCATAAACTTTGATTTGTTTTGGCCTAATAATTTTTTTGAGGCATTCACACACATTATTTCCCTTTTTAAATGGACTTAATAATTAATTTCGCCCTTGATTTTTTTTAAGCAATTTGTAATTCCTTTGCAATTTGTAATTTTTTTTTTCTCTATAGAGGAATGGATAAATTCTGAATGTCATTCTCCTAGTGACCCATCTCCATCCCTGCATTTATTTAGCAGTTATTTATTTGTTTGTTTGTTTGTTTTAGCGAGCCCTCTCACCGTGAAGGAGGACGTGTTGGATTGCAGCTCTGAGATGCTCAGCAACGCTTTGTGTCATTTCATCAGCGAAGTCCGCAGGCCGAACGGTCAAGCTTATGCACCTGACAGCGTCTACTATCTGTGCTTGGGCATTCAGCAGGTCTGATCTTTCAAAAGTCTTTTTTTGCTTTATTAATCTATCAGGCAGATATTATCCGCACTCTGGATGTAGAATTAGTTTTTCTTAGCTTTTAGGAAAGACAAACACATGATTTCATGATATTATCACTTTTTTCATCTGAGCTGCGAGCCACGAATGCACCACTGTCCTTACTTCTTCATCAGAAGTGAATCTTCGTCCACGTAGGGCTGTTTTCAGGGGACCAAACAGATGAAAGTCATATGTAGTGAGATCAGGACTAATGGAAGGGCGCGGAGTGTGGGCAGACGTGTGCAGATGTGCATCATCATGCGAGATCACGACGAGATTAATCCGAAGTTTAGGCTTCAGCTCTTCAATAAGCGTCTCACTGTAACGAGCACTGTTGATTGCTGAACCTTTTTCCTGGCAGTTTTCCAATACTTTTGACCCTTGTAACCAACTGTAAGCGTTGATGAATTTTCCAGCTGATTTTCAACTTTTTTTCGGTCGGTGATTGAAGATGTTTCCGTTCTATTCTCTGTCGTTTACTCTCAGACTCGTAGCGATGAGTCCGTGTCTCGTCACCACTAATGATTCACCTTCTGTAGAGTATCGGTCCAAATTTGTTTGCGTCCTCAGACCACAAAAAAATTAATCACTGCATGCTACTCTCTTTCTGTGCAAATCACAAGTGGGGCGTCCACACATGTGCTGATGTAACACGTTCACACCTGCACAGCAGTGACCGGGGAGTTAGGAGCCTTGAACGCAAAAGGTCTGCTAAGACATCAGTAGTTTAAAGATAACCTGAGTGCGGATAATTTTTGACTCACCCTTGTACATGTGTCTATATGTTTATAAACTGCCAGGCTGCTTGCGGTTTCGACTTTTCAATCTGGACCCAGATTCGAGTCGTTTTTGTTCTGCTCTGTAAAGCCAGACTTTGTGCTACGGCTCTCCAGCTGTATAATGACACAGATTTTTTTTTTAAACCTGGACAGTATAATTAGCATGTTTCATTGTGTTGAAAGACTAAAATATATATATATTTTTTATTTTAAATATTGTATCCAAGGTGGCCAAAATTTTGGATCCATAGGAAAAATTTGAGCAAATTCCTTCATGTGTCAGGACTGATCTAACACACACAGATGATTTTATCTCATTTAGTGATGATGATCAAAGCTGATAGACTTCTGATTTCAGATGACCCCAGAGAAAAAAAGTCGAGTGGTGTCTCGTCTGGTTCTGTCTGATTTTCTGGCGTAGTTTTGCAGCTATGTTGTCCATGAAAATAATAATAATAACATATGCAAAAATGCCTATCGGATCTCTGTTTATTAATTTATGCTCATAACTTTTTCATTTTAGATATTAAATATATTGTATTCCCTAAAAGAACTTCTGTTTAATTTTTTTAAGCCAAAAAAGATTTTTTAAAAATGTTTGTTTAATTAATTTATTTTCCTGTCTGTATGTTTGCTTCATGTTTATATTTATTGCTCGGTTCGCCTTCATGCGCTCTCTTTCTCTCATACAGCACCTTCTTGAAAATGGCCGCTTGCAGAATATCTTCACGGATCCTCTTTATAACCAGTTCAACGCAGACATGACCAAGCTGATAAAAGACTGGGAGTGCAACTTAACACTAAATGGTCACTAGTCTACAACCTGTACACATGCACTCTATATAATACACACACACACACACAGGCAGTAGCGATATCAGCTTGAATAGAGTGTCTTAACAAGCGGATTGGGACACAGCCCAATCCAGTGCTCACTTTTTTCCCCTGGTGTGTGTCCGCAGGTCTCCTGCAGTCCCGCATCGAGGAGAGTTTCCTGTGGGAGTGTAAACAGCTGGGCGCTTTGTCTCCGTTGGTGCTGCTCAACACGCTGATCTTTTTCGGGGTCAAACATCTGAACCTGAAGACGGCCGAGCAGCATAAGCAGCTCTCCTTCTCCAACATCGCGCGCTGCTTCCGGAGCACCAAGCACGGCAAGTCCTCCTACCTCAGGTTTCGATTTGCTGTAAAAGACGAAGGCGAAAAGGAGAAGCGAGGTGAGAGAGAGGGTGCAGCGCCCGTCTGATTATTTATGTAAATGCCATTCGTTAGCATTATCGTACAGTTAGTTATAATGTCGTGTGTGTTTTCCAGTTCTGCTGGGTAAAAGGAAAAGAGAAGATGCGGAGGAGAATGCGGAGTATGGCGAGATGCCGGAGAATACCGAGGACGCTTTACACTGTCCCGTCAGACTGTACGAGTTCTACCTCTCGAAATGGTGAGACGGAACGAACCTCAGTGTGATGTTCGTCCAGTAACGGTCACTTTTTAACATCTGCACATGCACAGGCAACATCTCCACTGCCTCCTGCTCATTTACCCTCCTCACGCATCGCTTTAATCATTAGAGCAGGAGTCTCGCTCACAAAGGGCCCGGCTTTCATTCCAACCAAACAGGAGTCGCACCTGATTCTACTTGTTTAATCAGTTCTTGGTCTCCAATCAGCCATAAAAAAAAGCACCTGGTGTTATGCTGGAATGAAACCCTGCTGATCTTTGTGGATTAAATTTGAGGATGTGTTCAGAGTAGCCATTTTTTTTTGCACAGTACAAATTGGGTTCTGAAATCTTGCTGACGTGCAGACCTCCTCAGGAGTCTTTTTTACGCACCTCATTATTTTAGGGTCTTGATTTAGAGTTTGGCAGCCACTAGAGATCGATTCATTGATGTATTATGGCTCTTCAAAATCTACTTAAAATACACATGACCGTTCAAAAGTTTTAGAACACTTTCTAACTCCATGATGGTTCCTGATTTTTACTTCTTTCTACATTGTAAAGGAATGCTGAAGGCGTCCAAAAAATGCATTAATCTCCTTTGAACAGTTGATATTGAGAT
>JAQQZT010000005.1:28156282-28168685 GCA_030068275.1 Clarias platycephalus
AAACAGTTAAAAAAAAATTTTTGGAGACAAAAAGAGTGTCCTGTCTAAAACTGCTCTACGCTCTTAAGTAATACATTTAGGGCGTTACTGTTCATAATATCATTGGATTACTGAAAAGGAAAGATGTAAAACAGATAAATCATTTTTATTGGTCCATCCATCAACTTGTAAACAGTTTGATAAAGTCCAAGACTGCCGTTGTGCCTCATGTATCACAATTATGGTCATGATTGGGTTCTGTCGTAGTGTGACAACAGTATTCATTATTATACAGAGCCGGCATTACAATCACTCACTTGAAGAAAGATAAATCTCGAGAATATGATTATAAAGAATTGCCTGTCTGTGCCATAATGTAAGCTAGGACTGGAAGTGTAGAGTAAGAGCAGTGTGACAGTTACAATACTACGCCGAAGCTAAATGTATATAAACATATTCCTTATATTTTCTTTAACCCGCAGTCCTGACTCTGTGAAGGAACGTCCAGATGTTTTCTACCTGCAGCCTGAGGCCTCCTGCCACCCTGGCAGCTCTGTTTGGTATTCTACCCAGCCTCTGGATGCCACCATTTTGGACAGCATGCTATCGCGCATCCTGGCAGTCCGGGACGTCCATCTGGAGCCTAAACCGCCGCAGCAGCAGCAGCAGCCGAGCTCTTCGGATGAAGACACCTCGTAATTTCATTGTTAAAAAGAAAAAAAATAGAGACAGAAATACGTCACAGAGACGCTGGTGTTCGTAGTGCGCTGTCAGAGATTTAAGAAAACAATGATCGGGGGTGAAGTGTGACTAATCATACGCCTACATCCTGCCGTGGGTTCTGGAGCGACAGATTTCAACATTTGTGGATCAACTCAGTCAGTTTTCTTCTTTTTCTCTTAGTAGAAATCATGGTCATGTTACAAATGCATGATTTAGTACATATTACTAGTTTATGATGCATCATTTTTCAGGTTTTACATCAGATTCTACCTGGACAAAAAAAAAAAAATGTGTTGTGGAAAAGTATTATATACATAAATATATATATATATATATAAAAAAGAAATTACAACTTGATCAATCATGCGATTATTTTGTCATGCGTTTGTGTGAGTTGTTCAAAATGTCAGGATAATTTTAACTCGTACAAGGCCACCGATTCAATGCATGAAAAAATGCATTGGAATTTAAACCGTTCATCTTTTTAACGGTAGGTGTTATTTAGTATTTCCAGGATGGAAGAGCTCAAGAAATGTATTTCCGAACTAGAAGTAATAATTCTTCTAAATAATGAAGCAGGTCTATGTGTGGTTCTTTGACCCAATTCGACATAATCATGAATACTGACGGGTTTAAAAGATCATGACCAAATCTTCACAGCTTCATGCATCACACACAATTTTTTATGAGCACCCCCCCACCCCCCCCCCCCCCCCCCCCTCCGGCACCAACACCCGTGGTGCAGAACAGTATTTTCTGCCGATGGTTTCCCGAGTGCACTAAATGTAAATGTAAATATCGACATGTGGCACCAGCGGGCAGCTGTCGTGTACTGTAAGTGAGCCAGATTACAACCATGCTCAAAAACAGCTCATCACTTGCAGCAATCTCTGAGTAAAAAAAAAAGAAATGAACACTTTTATTTTATTTTACGTTTGCCACATACTTATGTTTTGACTTTGAATACTCCTATAAAATATTTACATATATCTCACCAGTTCCTACTCTTGTGTTTCATTTGTAATCGGTCTTGCATTCTTAAACAATTGTTTCTTTTTTCTTCTTCTTTTTAAATTATTGATTCACACACACAACACATTAGATTGCTCGACGTTCAAACGTTTGAGTTTTTAAGCAGCAAAGTCCACACGGTCACCAGAGAGGCCAAATTAGTTCTGCGATGTTTATCCACAAGATTATGCAGATATTTGCACAGATACATCCAGCGCCTGCCTACGTTGTAAGGCCAATTGTCATTTGCTACCATGGTAACCGAGTGGAAGGCTTTTGCTTGAGCGCTGTGCTGGATTCTGCAGGTTTCGAGACACACAAAAAGTGGTAAGGATCCAGGCGTTCGGCGTCACTTATGTAGTATTAAAAGTGTGAAAACTTGCTGCGGAATTTGTATCCTTTTTTGCTTTTCATGCAGACAAGGATATCTCGGATAAGTCGTACTTTGAGCTCCTAGACAGCTTTTCTTTTCTTTTTTTTCGCCTCCTGTATCTGCAAGGTTGCTCAATTATTTAGAGATGTATGTATTTCTGTATTTCTGACCTGTCACGATATGCAGAAACAACCATGAAATAACTCCTAACCTAATCCTGTTTGTGTTCAGGAGAAGTGTGTGTGGGTGTGCGCGCAGGGCACAAGAGTTGTCAATCGAGAGCTTTTGAGAAAAAGCATGTGTGTGTATCTGTGTGGGTGAGGAGTAGGGATGAGACTTACAAAAACGCTGTTTTTTGACAGCGTTCAGGAATCGATTTTATCGAGGATAGAAACACACTTGCTCCGTTCTTAAAAGCTCATTTGTTTTACACTGTCAATAAAGTAAACCTTGAGATAAATAAAGCAGTAATTTCTCCTTGTATGCCTGGAGTTTCTGGATCTTTTCACAGACCAAACCTACATTGGAGATGGAAATGACTCAAATCAGGTGAAAGAAGGGGGGGAAAAAGTCTTGATAACTACAAAAGACCTGAAGCAGCATCAGAACTTGGGGGGAGGGGAATCAGTGATAGAGAGAGAGAGAGAGAGAGGAGGGAGCTGGAAGGTGAGAGAGGGAGCAAGAGGGAAAGAGAGCTGACGTTGGTGTTGAAACAGGAGGCTGTCGGTGTTTCTCTATAAAAAAGGACGCTGCTCTGAAGAAAGACCGAATTCTCGTTCTTGACCGTGGACTATACACGCGTTTCCTGGACAGTTTTCACACTTGGACCAGAGAAGCATGAGATACTGGGGCTGTCCATCTGTCCTTGGCAGTGATGCTATGTTTTCTGGAAGGGGGTTCCTCATCCCCACTAATGGAAGTGTTGGAAATGATTATCACTCCAAAGAAGCAAAGTAAAACGACTCCAAATTTGACAATTTTGGATGAGCAGTGAGTTTTTGTTTGTTTGTTTGTTTGTTTTTTTATCTTGTCCTTTTTGTCTATTTTATTACTCGTTTTAATTAAACAACTAGATGTAATACTCTGAAAGTATGGTGTGCGAGTCACAAATGGATCTGTTTGCAGAACAGATGGTGAATAAGTACAGAATGCAGTGAAGAGAAAGATAAGTCGATTTATATTGATTTCCAAAGAAATGCACCTGCACATAAGTGGGATTCTGTCTAACTCAAGAAGTTGAACTTGTTAATTACTGCAATATCTGTAATGTAAAAAGTGTGCTATGGATCTTTTTAAATAATGAAAATGACTTAACACCTCTGCAATTTTTACATTTTTAAACCGTCCACAATTTTTATCTGAGGAAGCATATTTTGGATTTTTGTTTTTTTTTTCCTACCATGGGCAAAACCCTGAGCCGACCGGGTTGCCTGCGCCAGAGCCCTTGTTGCTCAAAGAAAAGTGACAGAGAAGCCTACAACGAAGATGGATATATCCCTCAACGCTCCATTTATGACACAATGTGCATCAACGAGCAGATCGACCACAGCTCGGCACATAGCACTCTGGGGCAGAGGAGAGGTTGCGAGACTGATTTCTCCAGTAATGGGTCCCTGGGTGGCGACATGTTCGACACCAGGTCTTCTGTGCTTCTGACTGGTGGAAGAAGACTGGACGAGAGGTTCATTTTTGACTCACTGAAACTGGCCAACGATGAGCTGAGATCTCCTGGCGGGTTTGTTAGGTCAGCATCGCCAAGTGTGTCTTGTTCTTCAGCACCTGGGGGATCCATGAACAAGAGGCTTCACCACCAGGACAGCAGTAAAAAGGACAGCCTGTGTCGGCACTCCTGGAAGGTCCTTTCTCCTCCGAAGTTTCCTGAGCCTTTAGAGCTTTCGCCAGGAGAAAAGAATTTCTTAAATCCAGGAGTGGCATTTTTCCCAAGCAGCATGACCTCTCCGCAGATCTCCCCATTCTCTGGATCCCCCTTCTCAACTGGCACGCACACACCGTCTGTCTTTTTCTCCCCTTCTCCGCTTCCCTACAGTCAGCAATTCCACAGGCAATCTTTACCTACCCAGCCGTCATCACCAAGACCTCCTCTTTCAGAACTGTCAGTGAGTGCTCTCATGTGTGGCCAAGACCTGCAGGGTGGAATAGAGAAGGAGCAGGAGATAAGAGGACATGAGCTTGCCAGAAAAGAACAGACACAATTCGAGACTTTCAAACCAAGGCCTGTTGAGCCCATAAGAGAGCAACAGCCACCTACACCAGAGCCTGACCATGACACTGCACCTCTTTTGCCCCCTGTGATCCCTAAAGGTCCGACAATCTGCAAAGCCTCAATTGAGTCTACCTGGCCACGGAGGCTGATTGGCAGAAGGAGGACAGTGAGACAAGGTGGGGCAGTTCACAACCTTCCCATTCTTCCTCCATTGCCCTCTCTGCTCATACGCAGTGTCTCGGATAAAAAGCCAACACCTCGACTTTCCCCCTTTCCTGAGCACCAAGGAAAAGTGGAGGGGCATTTGAGTAAATCTATGCTAAAAAATGAACTTAACGATTGTTCCTTGCAGGACTGGAAGATCTTGCGGGAAATAGAAGAGCGTAAAGCTGGATCGATTAAAAATGAGCTGGAAACTGTGGAAGTCACGGAGAACCCGGGCAAAATGTCACCTCTTCAAGAGAAACCAGAGGAAAGTGTTGATGAAAACATCCCTCCCGAGTGCGACGTTGAGAACTGGGAGGCCGTGCTCGAGATGGTCAACTCGCTTTGGGATGAAACTTGGAAAGACTCAGATTCGCAGAATTTAGGCTCTTTGAGACGCTGGCCTGTGTTGCATCCTCCGACAGGTTTTGGCGGCTCACAGGCCCCTTCTGGTGCAAGTTCAGAGTTAGGACCTGAAGATCTGCTGGAGCTTGAAAGAATTTGTAGAGAAGACTCCATAGATTCTGAGCTTTTTGACTTACTCCACTTACAGTCTGACTCCCAGCTAAAAGAAAACAAATGCAGTGTCATTGTCACACAGCCAACAGGACAATATCTTAATCAAGTTAGCATTCCAGTCATACTGGATCTTGGGGCTGCTGGGGCTCAGTTGAGAATTAATGATGGGCAAACTGAATCGCCAGATTCCAATCTAACTTTGGATTCCGACTCGAGTGGGGTTTTCATGTCCAATACCAGCCAGACTAGTAAAGAGGACATTAACTCTGATGTTGACAGATCTGTGTGTGAATTCGACTTGGGAAGTGTCACTATACCTCATAAAGGCAGCAATGAATACACTAACACCAGAGTCACTGGAACATCCAAACTGCAAAGAATCGACCCTAAAAGGTCAACTCTGGACAAATCGCAAACATTCGACACCACAGATTTCAGTAAACTCGCTGATTTAAGAAAGATTCAAACCAAAGGCATAAACTTTCAAAACAGTTCCAAATCCATGGACAGTGGATCTCTGGGCCAAGAGGAGATCTGTAACACTGTGAAAACATCAAAGACTGATTCGCTTTTACAACTGACTTCTTCAAAACATGACGTCAGAGGAACTTTACTGGACAGCGGTGATTTGGATCCTTTTGTTGCAACTGACAGCTTTGTCTATCTTGCAGTTTCAGTTCCGCCACCTCCCAAAACTAGGAACAACCTTCAACGCCAGGAAGCCGCATCCATTCCGACACCAAACGAGCCCTTACTTCCTGCCTGCATTCCAAAACCAGGCCCTCATCCCGATGAGTGTGACTTTCTCTCCACTGACAGCTTTGTGTACCTGGCTGCCCCTGATTGTCACCTGCTGGTTGCTGAAGGACGTTCCGTATATGATTCAAAGGACTCCGATTCTGAAGACAGTGGCTCCAGAGCTGACTTTGTTCAACCTTCTACGGTTGGAGACAGCGACTGGGACTCTGATCTCTCCGATTCGGACCAAGAATGGGACCACTGGGAAGAGCTGGAACAGGAAGTCCTTCAGGGCCTTTTCTGCGAGGACCAATCGGAAACCGGTAGAGAGTGCCATGGCAAGCAAGCATGGCAGATTTCTTGCCAGTGTGCAGAGTTGGCTGCTGGTGTCGCGCAGGATAATGCTGGGGTGTCTTCACAGTACGTGCAGGGGGCAGAGCCACATGTCGTGATGGAGTCTGTATCCTAACAACTATTCTCATAGTTTTGACCTCTGGTAATCAGGCATAGAAGTTTTTACAAAATCCAGCCCTGGTCAAGCACGTTATAGATCCCGTATTTAAGCAGTAATTATACGTTCTACACCTAAGTAATTGTGAGTGGCTTTGATTTGTTAGCTTGGGTATTTTGTTGCTTTTGTGGATCATATTTAACTGAACAATCTGCAATTTATAGTGGTGATTCGTGATATTTGCTATAAGGGTTTTCATCGGAGGATATTAAACATGTTTAAAGCTCAAAATCTATATATAGCACAATATATAATGTCTTTGTCAGAAATTATATAAAACTATATTTGCTATATATAGGATATAGATGCAGGGCAAGTATTAATGCTTTGTTAATGCGCCGAAGTCGGAACGAGTGATCCGAAGCACAATTTTTTTTTTTTTTTTTTTTTTTTTAACGATTTATTTTAATTACAGTTTAAATGACATTTACTTTGAAATTGAGCGCTGCTGAAAATGTTTGCCGAGTTTAGGTTTTGCACAACTTGCCAGCCGCATAATATTTACAGTGTGGTAAGTCTTACCTGTAAGCACATCAACAAGGCAATAGAAATGCATTATTGTACTCTGCTGTCAATAAAGCAAGTGTGAAAGAAAGACCAGAAATACATATTGGAGTTTTTTTTTTTTTTTTTTTTTCTTCCCTGTAGCTATTTTTTGCCCTCTGCTGAATCTCTGACAGGAAATCTTGAGTGTGCTATAACACTCCTCTTCCTCAGTCTCTCTCTCTCTCTTCTGCCTTCAGCTTCTCTCCATCTGTCTCATGGCCTAGAAATATATGATTTCTCATGTGTATTGTATGAAGGGATGATGCGAGTGTGTAACGTTTGTGGCCAAATAGGCCTATTTTAGGACAAATTAATTAGTTCACGGTTAATGAGGCCAAAAATGTAATGCATTGTGCGCCAGTATAAAACACAAATGGGTCAGAACAAATGACGACATGCTCCTGTGTATGTGCTGTCGTCGTTCCGTGACTCGCTGGCACCTTTTATTGCTTCTCAGCAACCCACATTGCGCTCAGTGTGGTATCTTCCATCTGTTCCACACTGCGCGCTCTATGGCAGTATAACCCTGGTTCTCAGGGAGCGTCGCTAATTTATTTTGGCTTTCGGTGCAAATCCTGCGGCTGTGTTTGGGTGGAACTTCAGATGGAGGTCAAACTTTTGACCCTTCTGCAACACTGCTCTGGTGTTCATTACTTTTATAATGAGCCTTAACGCTCCTATCATCTCTTTTATGTGTGAGGAATTAATAAGCGTGAGCTCTTCTGTTCTGCTGGAGATCCAACTGTAAAGGTTTAAGCAAGAACCAGAAAGTAGAGGAGAAGACAAAAGAAAGTGGTTCTGAGCGAAAAAAACGTTAGCTCTGTGATGGTGTGTGTGGGATGTTTCACAGTGTTCATGTGTGTGAGCCAAAGCTAGGGCACATGTGTAGGAGGAGCTGCGCTGAGTGGGTGACTCAGTGAGTGGGCTTTTTTTTTTTTCTTTTCCTTTTTTTTCTTTTGTGCTCCCTGGTCAGTGCAGTGTATTGATTTCTCAGACTTCATATGACTCTCTGTGCGACTGTAATTCAACCATTAAAGCACTGATTAGGATATGATCGAGGCAGCTCACTAATATTAATATTAATAATAATATTATAATATTATGCATGAGCGTAGGGGATGGTCCAGAACTTGAGATGATCTGGATTTTATTTATTTATTTACAGTCAGTATGGTACAAGTGCGCTTGCGCATGCACAAAATGTGTAGGAGGGATTTAATCGTTACTGAAAGATCAAGAGGTGACATTTATGTAAGCAATGGAAGTCTATCACGCTGCATGCTTTTATTTATATATTAAATTGGATGCCGTCGAAGACTGACTTTCAGTATGATAGAAAATATGTGAAGGATACGGTGACGGTGTTTAGGTTTCAGCCTCCTGTTTATAGAAAGCAAAACCGTGTACATTCCTCGTCGAGTCGACAGGAATACAGTGCTTAGGTGAAGGTTTCATTGTAGAGAAAACTACAGTATTTCTGATTACACGGGTCATGCTTGAATTTTTATTTCATTATATATCTGAGCAGTTGAGTGTTTAGGGCCTTGCCCAAGGGCCGAACAGGGGCAACTTGTTGGTGCTGGGTTTTGAACCCAGGACCTTGCAATCAGTAGTCCCACACCTTAACCACGGAGTTACCCCTGCCCCCAGCCAAATGCTGTAAATGTTTAAAAAGTAAAACAAGAAAAAAAAAAAAAAAAGCGTATTGCTTTTCTTGTCTGTTGTCGCACCTCCCACGGTCCCACGATGTCTTCTCACAACACGACAACACACCTTTCAGCTCTGAACTTCCAAATACATCCAAAATAAAGCTTCCACAACCAGCGTTGTCAAAAAATAACATCAACCCAAACAGGTGAAAAGGTTTAGAGTCCTTTTTAACCAGCAATGAATCTGTTAGTTGAGTGATGGCACGTTTACAAGTTACATGAGATTTCAAGCTTCATAATAGGCAGCCATTTAAGAGGTATGTAGAGTCCTTGCGTAAGTATTTACCCCCTTGGATTTTTACTTTTTACATTTTGTAGTTATATATACAGATAGATGTGTTTTTCTGTAGATATGCATACTTCACTTAAACCCTGTAAATAAACAGACTGGTAAATAACATTCTTCCCAAGCATAAAATTCTGTTACAAAAATTCTAATCAGCTTGTTCGTTAGTGCACTGTAAAAAAAAAAAAAAAAATGTAAAATTAGGAACTCAATCAACATTTTGTTAGTAAAAAATTATTAACAGCACCTCGTAACTACATGACACTTTTTTCAGCAGGTGGTTCTGTCCGTTTAATTAAGCTGAGGTTTTCCATACTGGGGAGGGTCGGATCTATTCTTCGTTTCTCTCTTGGATTTCCGTGATCTGGAACATCATTCCCGCCAGGCACAAGAAGCATGTTTTTTCCAACAACCATTGGCTTTATTACTTTCTTAAATATTTTCTTTCCGATCAGATAGAATATTTCAAACACACACATCAGGATGCAAAATGCAGCCGTGACCACCATAAAGATCGTGATGATTTTCTTTTCCGTAGGCCGCGAGATGAAACAGTCCACCGTATTCGGACACGGCGGCAGAGAACACTTGGAGAGACGTGGCATGTCGAAGCCGTCGTAGATGTAATAAAGAATGTAGAGAAACGCGCCATCAAATCCCGCTTTAGCAAAAAGGCTGAGCATGTAGGTCCACCACAGGCCCCCTCGCTTTTTGCCCGGGCGAGCGTACATATGTTCACCCTCGTGCAGTTTCGCATATTTTTTGTCCTTCTCTTCTCTTAATTTGACATGAGCGACCACCAGGAGGGACGGGCAGGTGACGAAGATGAGCTGTAGAGCCCAGAGGCGAACATGGGAGATGGGAAAGATGCTGTCGTAGCAGACGTTGTTGCAGCCAGGCTGCCTTGTGTTGCACACAAACTCTCTGGATTCATCACCCCAAACGCTCTGCACTGTCACGACGTACACCAACACCCTGAACACAAACACCACGGAGAGCCAAACCCGACCAAAACTGGTGGAGTACTGGTTCGCCCCGCTGAGGAGGAGCTGCAGTGCCGCCCAGTTCATCCCCGATCTGTGACGCTATAAAAACACACAAAGCAAGCATCAGTACAAGTATTAATATAAAGATGTACACATCATTAATAACTCCCATGACGCTAATGCAAACACACATTGAGATTGGAGAAAAATAGCGATGTACACTTAACCCTGGCTTAAAAAGAAAAAAGAAAGGAACATGATGGAAAAAATAACTTGCATAACATCTTTTTTTTTTTATTATTATTTAAATTGATTTGATATGTTGAATAATGAAAAAATATTAAGTAAGCTTGAAAATGTCAAATTGTGTAGGAGTTAATGTTTTTTTCCTTTGGATACACAATGTGACTGAATTATAGTTGGTAATAAGCATTAGTCACAACCATGTACACAAGTCTTCATGCCTCTACCTTTCTCTGTATGTATGAGTAACCCGACGCCACTCTCTCTACCTGTAGCTCTTAAACGCTGGGACGATTTGGAGCTGCATGTGGATTTAGCCTCCAGGCGAAAGCAGCTTAAACATCACATTTTATAGTTCAACACGAGCCATATTTTATCTCCATGAACAAAAGATTTTTTTTCCTTCTTGTCATGTTCCCAAATTGTTCATCATTAAGTCCATCCCAAACCTGACCAGGCCGTACCTAAGGTTGCTGTAATTAATCTTTTCCTTATCCTCCTTTCTTTTTCAATTTCAATGCAGTTTTTGTGGCATCGAGCCTGAACCACACACCCTGTACTCCATATGTGGAAAACTTTATTCCACGAACAAAAAAGATATGAAAAACACCCACAAAACGAGTAGAGCTCATGTTTGTTTTTGCACAATATGAATTAATATAATCTTATACGGTTACACCCCTTTGTAGAAACGCACAGCTTGTTCATCGGCAAGTCCATTTTACAGATAAATGTATTAAAAAATTTTGCTCGTCTTGCGGAACATTCGCAAACCGCGTTACTCGCAATCAGAGGTTTCACTGTAATCAAAAAAATAATTAATCGGACGTTACGACTCAAACAGTTGCTCAGTACTGACTTTTTGTACTGGTATGTAAGTTGCATAGAACAGGATAATGCACATAACTTCCTACAATGACTCAGAGAATAGATATTCATCATCCCTTTGTTCTACTAAACAAATTGTCTCTGAAGCCACATGATTTCTTATTTTTTGCACCTCATACCCAAATTACATTTTATTACTTTTTTTTAAAATACCGTTCATCCTGTACAGGGAGACTATTCCAGGAGACTTTGGGCACGAGGTGGTGCCTTTTATGCTAGAATGATTCATAGGTGGCTTAACAAACAAAAAAAACTTGTAGAAAAAAAGAGTGAGAGCCAAATAGAAAAATGCATTCAGGAAACCTTCCTCAAGAACATGTTAAAATACAAGAAAGTCTGACTCTTGGGAAGCAAAATATTGTCTATTATAATTAATCTTGGAACAGGGTGTAAAGACATACTACAGTTGCTGATGCTGTGATGTGGATTTAACATTGTACCACACAATTTCGCAAAGTAAAAAAAAAAAAAAATTATTATTTATATGTGTGTGACAATTTATAGCCACAATATTATAACTTGGCCTCAAAACATTTCATCATGGCTTTTGTAGCTCTCTTATCATTAACACAGGTCGGTTCTTTGAAACGGGCGTTTATTGCTTGAATTCCTGTTGCCTTAGTCACGCTGTGAGAACTGTATTTGTGAATGGACAGTCCAAAATGCATTAGCATTAGCACTTTACCCAGCGTGTACATACACTGAAATACGAATACAAGGCACGTGCAAACATGAAACACAAGAGGTTTTACAATAGCAAAATACCTCGCTGGCTGCTAGTCATGAAAAGAGGACCTTAAATTATTGAGTCTCTCTGCTTTGCCTTCAGACATCAATAGCTTTAATAGCAGAGCCGCGCAGTAGATATCCGCTCACCTGCAGCCCGCGAGGGAGATCTTCCTGATGTTTCTCCCGCTAACTTTCAAGAACTTTCTCACGAGACACACTACTTAACGTCTTAACAATTACAAATTAACTGCAGCACGCAACTATTGTAGTGTAATGCTTCACGTTTTCAAATGTAGATATTTTCTATTATAATGTTGTTTAATTATCAACAAAGTAGAATTTTAAGTTCTGCTGAGCAAAACCTATTAGCGGTCCCCAGGTCAAGGTACAAACATTGGGGTGATCGCTCTTCTGCAGTGGCTGGTCCTAAACTCTGGAACACTATTCCACCTGAGCTACATTATACGTTAACTTGAAGTATATATTTGTGAATTTACATAACTCTATACAAATCAATTATTAATTTACATCAACGGCTTAACATATAAAGTGTTCAACAGCATTTACAGCTTTATATGTGGCCACATTTTTATATATATATAGGCTTGCAAAAGTATTCGGCCCCCTTGAACTTTTCCACATTTTGTCACATTACACCCACAAACATGAATAAATTTTATTGGAATTCCACGTGAAAGACCAATACAAAGTGGTGTACACGTGAGAAGTGGAAC
>JAQQZT010000005.1:28181954-28197907 GCA_030068275.1 Clarias platycephalus
AAATCGCGACGATATTTATTAACTGATCGTGGGTCATAAATATCGTTATCATGATAAAAATACGATTAATCGTGCAGCCCTAGCCGGAGCTGGTCATATCAAGACACGACGGTTTGATTGATTCGGTGTGGAAGAACACGACCGGCCCTAACACAGAGCCCTGACTTCAACCCCATCGAGCACCTTTGGGATGAACTGGAACGGAGATTATGGTCCAGTCCTTCTCGTCCAACATCAGTGCCTGACCTCTTAAACGCCCTACAGAATGAATGGACACGAATTCACACAAACACGCCAACATCTTGTGGACGGCCTTCCAAGCAGAGTAGAAGCTGCTAGAGCTATAAAAGGGGGACCGACTCCATATTGAAGTGTGTGTATTTGGATACAGTGTCAGTGCAAGTTTGGGGAAATACTTTTGTACATATAGTACTTACTCCAGACTTAAATAATTCTTTTGATTGTGTCAAGCTGCTTTGCGACAATGACAATTGTTAAACGCGCTATACAAATAAAATTGAATTTAATTGAATATAGGCTGTCTGTCTATATATAAATCTGTCTGTCTGTCCATCCAAGTATGTGCTTGTCTAAAAAGTGAGCTCTTTAGTAGTCTATCTGAAAATTAGTCAGTTTATCTACTGACTGACTGTCTGGTCATCTGTCTACATAAAATCTAAAAATCTATCTATTGTATTGCCTATATAAAAAGAGTACAAGTTTGGTTATTTGTCTGTTCGTCCTAGCCCATCCATCCGTCTACATACAATTGTGTAATTTAATTATCTGTCTTTCTGTTTATCTGTCTGTCTAAAAAAAAAAAAAGTAGTCTTCCTCTATTTACCCAACACTGGGGCCGCACCATGATTTCATAGCCTGTAATCACCACCTAAATGAACGTTCCTGAAGATTATGTCTTTATGACACTTGACGATGTCAGAGTTGTGTAATAAAGCATACTGTATGTTATTACTGTATTTTGGAACCGAAGGTCCGGGAACAGGAGCGCTACATCGCGCTGCAGGTGCGGCGTGAAGTGCAGGAGAGGAAGGAGAGAGAGCTGCAGAGTCTCGCCACAGCGCTCCAGGACGAATGGCAAAAGCAGAGAGGAGAGAGAATTCAAAACCTGGAGACGCTCTATAAGGAAAGCCTCAGAGACGTGGGTCAGGGACACCGAGACGCCAAAGAAAACGTGAGTGGAAGGACAGTGTCTAGACAGTGTCTAGTGGTCTGACGATCTGGCAACCATCTGTTTAAGCTTGTTCAATCATCAGTCCTTCCATGTTACGTGTCTTAATCGTGTGTACGTGTTTCCAGGAGCCAAACCGGGAGGCTCTGGTTCTGAAGAAAGAACAGAATGAGGCGCGCGCAGCAGACAGGCACCAGAAGGCTCTCCGAAACCTCGTCACCCAGAGACAGGCTGGAGAGGAGCAGAGGAACCGGTACCGTCATCCTGCAGACTCAATGATACTGTATAATCCAGCATGTCGTATGAAGCTGATCTTACACGTTCTTTTTTATCTTCTTTGCGTCACTTTCGCCTATTCATGTCACCAAGCTGGTTTTGTTTTTGTCTTTCCTAAAATGACGCTGATTATAGTTGAGATCAGCAAATCTTTTTTTTTTCTTTTTCTTTTTTGTCCTTGCACTTGACAGCCGAGACTGGAGCACATTGTAATCTGTGTGTTAAATAAAGGATTGTTAATAGCGGGTGATGTTCTAACGCTGTTCTAATTCAGGCACGTCGAAGCACGGAAGAAAGCTCTGATGGTGGAAAAGGAGAGAGCAGCGAAAATCGCCAGCCTCCCTCACGCTGCCCCCGACCCCATCGAGGTACAGGACAATTCGCTTTCCGAGCAAAGATTTTATTAGATTGACATCTTTTTTTAAAAGAAAGTTCTGTACAGAGCAGTAGCCTGAAGAATAGGCCTGATATAAAATATTTTATGAAATTTGATTTTGCTCACGATTAAAATAATCATGTTGATCGCTGGCTGTAATCGAGCAACGCTGCTGGAGAAATGACGTTATAGAACTCTGAATCAGATCTCCAAAGCATCCGATTGAGGTAGACGATGTGGCCCAGAATTTATATGCAGAAATACAAGTTAGACAATCGTGTAGAATCTAAATCTAGTTCTAATCTGTAGTTAGTACTGCCCATCTTTTTAAAAATAAATGCTTTCAGTGTTATTAAATTCATTTCTTAAACATCCAACAATCAGCAGCATCAGGAAGTGTGTGAATTAGGCGTGGCGATAAATCAGTAGCCCGTGTTCTATGATTTTGGATTAAAGTGTGAATAAAAATGTTTTAATGCTGATGTCATTTTCAGTCTCAATTTTTAAATTTTTTTACTTTTCATAAGGTTGCGATTCAGCATCCAGTACAATCCAAGGTGTCGAACACGGAGCATTACTGCATCACACACTACCATGTCCCAGAGACCGCAGTAGCGGACAGGGAGACGGATACAGTCCAGGTAAACGCACACGCTTGTGTTCCTGTAGTCATATTCTATTAGTCCATTTATTTAAAAACCCAAATTCAGCAAACATAACCTGCGGTGTGACTATTTATTGTTGGTTATAAATTCAGCATTGGGGGGAAAAAATGTGGCAGGTCACCTCAGGTCATTCAGCATTATGTTACGTCTCTAATTTATTGTTATTATGATTATTATTATTTCATGGTTTGTATCCGGGCAGGTGGACGCTCAGGAAGCAGCAGCGACCGAGGCTCGGCGGTTGGAGGAGTTGGAGAAAGAGGAAGCCCGTGATCGGCAGGAACAACTCGAGAGGGCACGACTTAGAGGAAACCACGCCCTTCGTAAGGAAAAAGGCTTCCAGGTGATCTACAATATGGAGTCATGCATATCAAATCTCCCTGTTTCTGATCTTAAGCAAAGTTATTCTAAATACAATTGTGTGTGTGTTGGGAAGAACAATGCGAGGCTGCTGTGCGAGTTGGAGCGACTGCAGCAAGCGGAGCTGCAGCGACGCAGACACTTGGTGAACGACATGCCGGCGCAAATCTTCCAGCCGCTCTGCAGACAGGACGAGCTGAGAGCCGAGCGGCAGAGAGACCTGGAAATCGCCTTTCAGGACCTGTGCACTGAAGATCAAGGTGACGTATGAGAGCAAGCATGCTAATGTAAACGTGTGTTAATGGAACTTAACAGATTATTATTATGTATGTTGTGGGAATTATAAATATATTAACTGTGTTGTTATGTGTGAGGTGTGTACATATCACAAAATGAGCTTTATAAGTGAAGACAAAAACAAAAAAAAACGTTTTAATGTGCCGTAATAAAAATCCGTCCAAATGGTTTTTGCTTCTTCTCCAGAGATCAGAGACGACTTGGTGCTTCAGATGGTGTCCGAGCCTCTTCCTCATCCTCCCCTTCCATCGGCTACAACAGGGAGCAGACCTGAAAGTGACCTCGACCTGGACGTGACCCTCGAACCCAAGGAGACACCGTTTGAGGAGGAAGAGCAAGACGGATACCCGAGGGAGGAGCCAGTTGCTTCTCAAAACCAGGCTATGAGTAAGGAATTACAATTTGTTCTCTTCTATTTATGCAATAAATTAAAGAGTTTAAACGGTTTAAAGGTTTTTTTAACATGCTAAATTTATTTATATTATTTTTGGATATTCATATGGGTGTGTGTGTGTGTGTGTGTGTGTGTGTGTGTGTGTGTGCGCCAAAACAAAATATGAAGAAAAAACATCATCTTTTTATCTGTAAACATGCTTGAACAACCTGTTCAAATTTTCAGGCTACTGTATGACATCATTGTAATCGAGGGGTTACACGCCCCCTCCTTCAGCTGGACTCCTGGGCACCGGTTCCTGTTTGCTGAATACTCATTGGCTAGAACAATGCACTTCCACAAAGGGGTGTACGAGGGTGGGATTCAGTAGCTCATTTACATTTAAAGCTACAGACAGTGAAAGGTTGAAATTGAAACTAAAGGATTTTCAGGAATCTGAGTGTTATTTCACCTCTAATATTAACAGACACATTTTGGAGACCTCTAAGACTCAAGTTAACTTGATATAAAGGAGTATGTTATGGTGCCGTTAATGTACAGCAGTACCTCGACCTACGAACGGCCCGCCTCATGAGCTTTCTCCTTAAGAACTGACATATTATAAGAAATTTGCCTCGACATACGAGGGAACGAACCGAATCGAACGTACCGCCAGTTAAGTACGCCGGAATTTTTTTGCATTTTGTGCAAGATTTAGTGAAGACACAGATGGGTCACCATGGGTCCCAAGAATGTTAGCAAGGACGATAGAAAGAAGATAAGGGTTTGGTTTTTAAAGCAACCGGTGCCAAAAGGAATCATAAATTAAGGTTAAGTGAGGTTTAATGTCTATTTATTTCATATTTACATAATTTACATGTCTTTACTAAATGTTTTCATTGTTTTTCTATATGATTCTAGTTTTGGAAATCTGTAATATTGGTAATATTTTTGGGTGGCTGGAACGGATTATCTGCATTTACATTATTTCCTATGGGACAAGGCGTTTCACAATACGACATTTCACCTTAAGAACTCGCCTCCGGAACGGATTAACTCCATATGCCAAGGTACCGCTGTAAGTCTGATTTGCACTGTTTAATCTTCCTCAGGGTCCGCAGTGCCTGCAGAGGGTACGGGTAGGGTGGCTCTGAGGAGGCTGCTGGATCGCATCAGGACTCAGAGGGATCAGTGGAGCAGGAAGGAGCCTGCAGAGGAGCAAGGAGCGGGCCGAGTGGAGGACCCCAGCCGTGACCGTGGATCACTGAGCAATGTGGAATGGCAGCAAGCTCCTAGTCTGGAAGAAGGCACGGTCGATACATCAGTGGTAGAAAATGGTCAGTCTGCTCGTTTTATCATCTGTGTCTTTGGGTTGGTACTGTTAACATTTGAATCTGCTTTGTTTCATCCTGCTTTTTATCAGACTCCAAGCAGAGTGAAGACTCCATCATGGCTGGACCTGTGACGCAGGAAGACGAGCAGATCACCGAGACGGACGGGAAATTGAGAGCGAGTGGTCGAGGAAAAGTGCGTTTGAAAGAAGAATGTGGCGTTTACTGGATAATAAAAATCTGTAAGGAATAATATAAGGAATTATTTTGTCTTGTCCAGGAGGAGGCGCTGCAGAGGCAGCAGCAGGAACAGTTCGCCCTGCTTCAGGAGCTGAAGGAGAAGCGGCGGAGTTTAGAGCTTGAGCTAGAGGAGGCACAGCGGTGTAGACAACGACTACAGGAGGCTCTACAAGAACCTTCTTTACAGGAAACACCTGCACCACTGAAGCAGACACCGGAAACAGTTTCTGAACCCTCACCCGAGGTGCAGGTTTTCAAAATGTATTTATTTATTTATTTTTAAAGGTTTGAGCAAAACTCAGTATTGGTGCTTATTTTTTTTTTCTCTTTTTCTGCTGTACATATAATACAGAATGTGTGTGTGTGTGTGTGTGTGTGTGTGTGCCGAAGAAGCTACTTCTAAAGTTTATGCAACATGGAAGTGACCAATCTTCCTTTCCTAAAAATTTCAAGTTGCGTCCCGCAGTTGTTTTCGAGAGATGATTTTATACGAGCCCAAAAATTATTTTTTTTTCCCTTTAACGTTTTACTGTCTCACTTATAATCATTTAAAATGCAAATTATTCACATTTCTTTGAGTATTGATACTCAAATTGGTTTAAGCTTCTAGAAACGTATGACCTGTAAATATTGTGGCTTTCGGTAAAAAGTTTAAAAAAGCAAAAAATCTGTAGTGTCCGTAACCATGTCAAATTCATGATGCAATACACTTTTCCAGATTTATGTGTTTTTTCCTCTCTAGGCTTACAAATAAAATGCAACTGAAATTTTTTTCATAAACCTATTTTTCATGGAGTTACAAATATGTCCACTCAGGTGGACAACATGCGTTGTATGCGCGCAGTTTGCTGCATAGTTCATACACACTTGCACGTATGCACCCCAAACCCCGGTACATATTTACGGTAGAACTCGTTGAGCCGAACAACTTTTGCGCTGCATGTCTTGGGCTCAACTCAACAGGAAGTCAGTTATTTTGGGTTGTTCGCAAAAACGCACCCGATGGATTTGATACACTCCTCCTAGGGAATTTATACGATCGCCACTTAAACCGGGCCGATGTGATCTAAAACATTGAGGATGCAGAATTGTAGAGGGATTTTTGATATCTCAAACGAGTCAGCCATAACATTATATTCAGTGACACGTTTAGTGACATCACGTTCTGTGACATCACCTTGAGTAACCTCATACTGTGATGTTTTTTTCCAGCATCTATTCTACACACGTACACATCACAAATGTTAACACATGCACACACACAAATATCTCACACACACACTAACACACTCAACATATTTAGGACCCAAACTGACATCAGCCCTATAGAGTGTGTGACGTGTGCAAGTTGTGTGGTGCACCTCGATGGCTTTTTGTAGGTCTTAACCCAAAGAACACACAGATTGTGCAGTGCGCCCGGGTGACAATGGCGCAGAGTGCTTGGGCACGTCATCATTGCTTGCAACTATATTAGTATGAATTGCAGTTCAAATATAGCCAGTGATGCATGGCGTCCGATATAGTGGACATGAGATCAATTGCAAATTTATCCATACACAAAATAAATGTTTGAAAATTTTAACAAGTATATTAATCCTTAGATGTTACTCAATGCTAGCATTTTTTTTTTTTTATCTGGAAGGGGTGTCCTGCTATAGAAGGATTTACAAGATATTCCTGGCATGTTCTGCATTTCTGACTTCTGGTGGCCATCTTGGATTTGGGTTAGAAAAAAATGCACTTACCATGACTGGCCAATAGGTGGCAGGCAGAAATAAAGAGTTTTTCATTCTATTACACAAAGGTGACTTTATTGTGTTTTATGGAAATTCCAACCATGAATCCACATATGTGGACATAATTTTTCTCTAAAAGTACATCGTATCAAAAGATGATACTTAGGTTTTATTCTAATTAGGTTCCAATAAGCCAAAATAGCACAGAGAAATAAAAAATGCATGTAAAAAAAACAAGTTAGGGCCTTAAGAGGTTAAAGATGATAATTTTTATGATCCTCATCTATGAGACATTTATTCCTGCAAACTGTCTAGTGAAACTAGTGACACATTTATAAGTGGAACATTATTGTGCTGTTTGTTAGAGTGAGTAACATTTGCTCGTTTCTGTCCAGGTGAGCGTGTCGGCCCCTCTGTCAGACCGGGCACACGTACAGAGACTCCAGCAGTATCAGCAGCGACTCCTGATGCAGAACCGGTGTGTGTGTGTGATGACCTGTACAACCTCTTCTTGTTCTTCTCTCTTTATATCTCTCTCTTAGCGCTTTTCTGAGTCACATTGATCTTATAGAGGATTATTTTTCTTTTCATGAGAACTTTTAAATAAACAGACATGACTTTTCTTTTTCTTTTTTTGTCCAAAGTGTGTCATGCCTAGCTATTAACTTTACCTCTTGGCACAAGAGGAAAATTTCTATCTGATAAAAAAAAATAATAAAGCAGCAGAAACAGTACTAGATATTATCTATTAGGTCTAAAATAATGTTTTTGTGTTGTAATTGTGACGGACGTGTTAAAACCTGTGTGTTTTGCGTGTTCTAGCCTCCATAAGAAGACTATTGACGATGCGTGTCGGAGTCTTGAGGAATACAAGCACGCGTTGAAGATACGTTATGCCCCTGTTACCATGACAACAGAACAAACGCCACCACCTTCAGCTAACGAGCAAACCGTTTGCTCCGTTCCTCCTTTGACAACCATCACACACCTTTTAAACACTGACGCCGGACCGTCCACCTCTACTCAGACTCCAGATGTGAGTGACAGGCAAAGCATAAACAATACTGTACTCGCAGACGCGACACGACTCGCTCAGCCTCCTCCACCTAGCCCCCTAACCGCGTATCCAGACACCCATGAAACAGTGCAACCTCACCCCGAGGACGGCTCGTCTTCACTTCCGCAACCGGCGCCCGGATCCTTATTAGACGAGAGGCTTTCAGATGGGTCTCCAGAGCTCCAGGAAGTTCCTCTAATCCCCCCTGCTGTCTTTCTGGAATTTCTCCGAAGCAGGCGTTCTCAGGCCCCGCCCACGAACCTCGTTCCCGTCTCTCAGCAGGTCTCAAGAGATCCCGGGGTCGCGCCGGGGAACCGCGATCCGTGTTGGAACTCAGAAATGGAGAAAAATCAGCAGGTCCGAGACAGGATACGAAAACAAAAAGATGTCCTACATGAGCTACTCCGAGCTCAGCATGCGAAGGTGGCTAGGATCGTAGAAGAATAAAGATTTAACCTTAAAATATGATATGTCATGATATGTTCACTCGAATAATATTTCTGCTTTCATGTCAGGAGCAGTCGGTCTCACTGGGATTGCCTGACAGTGTTGTTAAGGTTTATGAGACGAGTAATGAAATCCTCCCAGTCTCTACAACAGCGAGTCAGAGTCAACACGCTCCTGTGTTCGAGTTCAGTGGTGAGACTCTTATTATTGATTTAACGCCATGTTCTTCTTATAATATTTTTTATTAGTTAACTGTTTATTATGTACAGATATAATTAAACGGTTTCTATTAATTTGGCAGTTTGTTAATGAGCAGCTCATTTTGTCTTCATCAACGTCCCTGACTTGTGTCTCTGCAGAACATCCTCAGTTCGAGAGACAGAGTAGCGCACGGGTGAATCCGCCGGTCTCTTGTCCACCCCGGACGCTCCAAACCCTCCTCCATGACTTCGAGCAGCACAAACTCAGCACCATCGAGGAAGTGGACACTCCGGTTAACGTTACCATGGATACGGGTATACACCACCAACTTACATCGCTTCAGTAAACTGAAAGTGTGTTATTTCTAAAGATGATGTATGTAAACTGTATGTATGTGTCCGTGTTATTCCAGCTGCCGAGGTGTGTATGGAGAGCTCGTCGGCCGAGCGCTCGGATTATTCCAACTCCTGCAGTCTCTCTTCGACTCCACCCACAGTGGGCTCAGGGAGAAGTCCTGGGCCGAGCTTAGGCTCAGAGGTCATAAGGTCGGACGAGAGCTCACGCAGACCGAGCAAGCTGTCATGGAGAGAGATGCTACAGCTGGAATCAGCAGCTTCACGTGCAGGTCGAGACACAGGAAGCGGAAACGCTACGCGCATGCACGCAAAAACTCAAATCTGTTTAATATAAGATCAGCATATAATCCAGTTTAATAACTAATACATTTGTGTTGTATTCGTCAATCTGTATGCTCAGGTACAGACTCTACAGAGCGGCATGTAGAAGAGGTGAGTGTGTTGTCCAGCTACATTATACATGACTAACTCTCGTATAATAATAATAATAATAATAATAATAATAATAACTAGCATTATTATGTGTCGTTTATGGTTAAAGAGTTTGTAGAAATAGTTAAAAGGTTAAAGCTAAAAATAATCTGCTGATCTTTAATGTATTTAGTGATATTATTATTATTTCAGGTTAAAGCCCACGTACATGTCTGTCTGTCTGTCTGTACAGCAGAACTCTGTCTAATTTATTAATACAAAGAAATCTAAAAATTTTAAAGTTTAAGTATCTTATGCCTTGTTTACACCAGAGGTGAAAAGAGTAATACAATTTTGTGCTTAAGTAAAAGTACTGTTACTTCAGTGCAATTTTACTCGGGTACAAGTAAAGTTACCCTTATAAGAATCTACTCAAGTAAAAAGTAGCTCATAAAAAAAGTAACTCAGTAATTTTCACTGAGTAAATTGTTAAACAGCGCGGTGGGATGGGGGATTGCAGTGTAGTTCAAAATAGACAAGCGGATATAAATCTCAAACTAGTTGTTTTTATTTGAAGGAACACCTTTACATAATTAAGCTGTTGTCTTGAAATTAAAGTGGTCGCTTAAATATGGCCTGGGGTTTGCTTCACAAGAATTTGGTGGCATTTCACTTTCAGCTGGCTCTGTATCACTGGCATCTGTTCTGTCCGTCACCCGGCACTTGTTCTTTTGAATTTAGCGTTTGTTCTCCATCAATCAATCAGTGCAGTGGTTTCCAGGGTGCAATTAGTTTTGTCTTCCCCGTTATATTATATTTATTATTTTTCATTTTCATACATTAATTTTTTTGCATTAGTAGATTATTTTAAAGTAGATTATTAAATCCACCACATAACTGTTCATAACATTTAGATTTCACATATGGTGCAGGTTAAACTAAGTATTGCAGAAGATTCAGTAAATTCTGTCCAGCCATTTTTATTATTATTATTATTATTATTATTATTATATTTTTAATAAGACTATCCATGTAGGTTGGTGTTTACTGTGTCGTGAGTGTGTGTGTGTGTGTGTGTGTTCAGCTGGAGCTGGTCTTGCCACATGATGGAGCCACTGGTGTGCCAGATTTTCTCTCCTCCACCACCCTCTCAACAGGCAGCTACCTCTCTAGTGAACACGATCCCAACTTCAACATTACAGGTATTATGTGAGTGGCCTCAGGATGCAGACCTGTGTGCAGTTCATGTGTCATGTGATCTCAGAATTAATATAGACCAAGGGGCATTATGTAGACCAAGGGGCTGTAAATGCAATGATTTGCATTTGGTTCTAATTCTATATTTTGAATGCTTTGAGCATCATGTGGAGAACCATTAAATACATTATTAACAGATACTTTTGATTAGAGGAGGTCATTTCCAAAGATAAGAAACCAAGAGGATAAGAGTAGTGCTACCACCACCGTGCAACACCAAATATTCCATAAGAAGCAAAACATTTTAATGATGTTTTAATCTTTGTTTAGTTTTTGACATTTTTCTTTCTCTCTCTCTCTCTCTTTCTCTTTTTTTTTTTCTTTTTTAGATTCTTCTTTGATCAGTAACGAATTTCCTGCAAAACATGACGCCTCCTTCAGCCGCTCCAGCAGCCTGTTTGGTTTTAGCGTCCTCAAGCCAACTGACTCCTCACATCGCAGTAACAGTCTGCAGCACATCATCGATAAATACACCAAAGATCTGGACAAGTCCCTCAGATCAGTTCATACAGGTACAGGATGTATGCGCATAGACGAGGAGCTACACGCGCAAACATTTGTAGATTATTGCCTGTTTATATGCTTTATGCTCCTCAGATGTGAGCTTTGCTTTATTTCCTGTAGGGGGCACTGTCTCTGCGCAGGAAAGTGATCCACGTTTAAGCTTCTGTGCCGAGCAGAACCCCGATGCTGGAACATACATCACAGCACCACAAGTACCGATGCTCCCTTTACAGTGCAACCTGGAGGATAGCAATTCCTTTAATAACACTGCGCACGGTAAGGGCTTAAGGAAAGGACAAGAAGGGGAGAACACTGTATATAATCTTTTTTTTTATTTATTTTTAATATATATTTATTGTTTATTTTCCCCCTGCATGGAATCAGATTCCTTTCAGCCGCTTTCTCCAGAGATCACAAACAGTGACATGGCAGAAAGCTCCGCGACTCTCCAACTACCATTAAATCCCCGAGCCGAGGACTCCAGCACTCACTCAGACACAACTGCTTCTGATTGGCTTGATTGTGGCCTTCCTCAACACCTCTCCAGTACAGACGAGCAGTCATCCTCTGTGTCTGCAGGCGTCCCTCAGTGGGAATGGACTCTGGTAAATTCATAAAGAACTCGACCTGACGATTCCTCTGTGTGCAGTAGAAGCTTTATTCCTGCTGCTCCGGCATCATGTTTTGTTTGATTATGAGCTTTAATTTATCGGCCCACAGGTTTGATGATTAGATCAAACATCCACGTGTCCTTGAGAAGCCTGAAATCTTCTTGTATAATTGAAGACACAATGAAAGGGCAATTTTAATGAACTACAGTATATTATCTTATGACTTGTTTGAAATTATTACAAATTCGTCAATTATATAAAATAAATCCTTGACAACAAATTGTACTCAGACGATAGATATATTTTAATCCTAATCAAAATTAACGTTCTTTTAGTCCACTAAAATAGTCCTCTCTTTTTTTTTTATTTTATTTTAATAACAGTATGTTTTCTGCCCACTTTTCAACATGGGCAGTGATTTAGTTCCTGTAAAAAGTCTGATGCTTCATGCATCCATGTGGATTTGTTCAAGAGAGACTGCACTACATCTCTACATCTTGTTTTTTTTCACTGTTCCAAACATTAGTTGGGTTAAAGTGAGAAAGGTTATACTTTTTTATGCTTCATGCTCTTATTTTACTCCATACACATGGTACAGCTGATAACCCTTCGCATGCTCTATATAATCATATATTGTTTGCATTATGTTTGCAGATGAACAATAGTGAGTTCAGGGATCAAGAAACATCTGTCTCACAAGAAGGTAAGATCAGGACAACTGAAGGATTTTAAATACTTGCTTAAATCTGTACTAATGACATTACATTAATGGTATTTGGCAGACGCCCTTATACATTTTTAATTTTATAATAAATTTGAGCAGTTCAGGGCCTTGCTCAAGGGCCCAACAGGGGAAACTTGGTGGTGATGGTGGGGTTTGAACCTGGGACCTTCCAGACCATAGCTCAAGTTCTGAATCTTGTGACCACCGAAGACTACACCCAAAGCCCTATACACCTGGGATTAGTATTACCTGGGGAACCTCTAGTCATTGGTAATATTTGCGGAGGTTGTCTGTGATCTTAACTCCGTGCAAATCCGCCATGTCTGTAATTAGTCACACGGAAATCAGATGTGAGGGGTGGGGGAGGGGGATTTCTAAATCACACAAGGTCCTCAGATAATACTAATCCCGTGCGAATAGGGCTTAAGTTGCTAAATACATCATGAGGCTGATCATAGCAAGCGTAAATGTGGTATATTTATTTATTCCTAGTTTTAAAAAGAAATAACATTTGGTATTGAATAGTTTTCCCTTTCAGACACTTTTCAGTTTACTTTATTTAGAAAATATACTTATAATATAAAACTGTAAATATCACGGTGACAAAATGTTTTTATTAGAATATACTGTTGTAATGTTTTTTTTTTGTTTTTGTTTTTTTTAGCTGAAGGAAAAAAAACTGTAGAGACCAGTACAATTGCTGCCTTTATGGGATTTATGTTATTATGGTACTCTGTGTGATCACTGCTGTGTTGTCCCAAAACTAGCCAATGGACTTACATAGGGACACTGTGGGACTTGTTCAGTTCTTGAAGTAAAAATTATCTGCACTATAAAGTTGCTAAATTATACATAACATATGCATGATACTTTTTTACAGAGGATATGTTGTGCAGAATAAATTTATTAAAGTTAACAAAATGCAAATTAGCAACATTACCAAAGCACAAACTACTGGGTACCTTAGTACAAGTTACAGTTTTCCAAAATATGTTACAGTAGTACAAGTTATTGAAGTTACCAAAGTACAAATGATCAAAGGCAAAAGTTACTGAAGATACCAAAGTATAAACTGCTGAAGTACCAGTTACCAAAGTACAAGTTACTATAGTAAGTTCCTGAAGTTACCAATGTATAAATTACAGAAGTTATCAATATTCTAGTTACCGAAGTACAAGTAAACACTACTGAAATACAAACTGCTAAAATATAAATTATTAGATTACTATATAAGGTACCAAAGAAAAAAAATGAATGAAGTACAAAAAAAAAAAATTATATTTCCTAGAGTACAAGTTAGAGTACAGGTGACCAATGCACAGGTTACAGAAGTCACTACAATGCATGTTACTGTAGTGTGTGTGCGCGTACTATAGTTGCCAAAGTATACTTGAATCATGCGCAAGTTCTTTCCAAAATGTTACTGTAGTACAAGTTAGTGAAGTTACCAGTGTACAAGGTATAAGTAACTGAAGACACCAAAGTTACTGTAGTATCTTACTAAAGAACCAATGTGTAAATTATTAATGTTATCTATTAAACTACCTTTAGTTACTTTATAAATTTCTAAAGTTCAGAGTGCAAATTAGCAAAGTACAAGGTCCTGAAGTAGGTGTTACTATAGTTTAAGTTACTGAATTTACCAAAGTAGAAAACTTGTTACTGAAGCCGAAGTATTGATAAAATACAAATGACCAATGTTAAATTTAATTAGTTTATTATGAAATTAACCAAAGTACTGAGATGTGAATTACTGGAATACAATTAATTACTTTAATATGTATGGAAATACATAATCGTTCATATTTATTAAATTTTTAAAAATATATTACATGCTAGGGAAAAAAGTACTTGGCTGATGATTCCTTAATTTTTCCTAACATTAATAATGCTGTTAAGGGTCTACAGCAGTAATGAGCCATGTCCAGCTGTGTTGATTGATGTGGGGAGGATTAGAGATGACTTTAACAGAAGCTTAATACCAATGTTCCCTTCTGAACCATTTTTAAAAGTATAAATGTCTCTCGTTCTCTGCTGTATAGACTAAATGTGTGGTGAAAAAAAAAAATGACAGATTTACATTTATTTTCGTTAGTAGACGTGTCCAGGCTGCAGAACGTTAGTGAGGTGATGGTTAGCCCTCTTCCACAAAAAAGCTTTGAGGAAACTGAGACGTCCCGATCTACTAATGGGTAAATTTCTGTTAGTCTTATTTCCTGCGAACTTTGCAAATCAAAATTTAATACGATTAATTAATTTGATCATTATTATATTCCATTAGAATTGTTTCATACTGAGTAAGGTGTGTCTCCTCACTGTGTCCTTTGTGTAGGTCATACAGTCAGTCGGAGGAAGTGGAGCTCAGGAGGGAGCTGCACAGCCGCCAAGATGCTTATGCTAAGAACCAAGAGAAAGCAAAACAGTTCAGAATGGTAAGTAGTGACTCTGCTGTTTATATGAATTTCCAACACTGACTTTATAGGACCGTACTGGACTGAATAAATAAACCTGCTGTCCTTAAGTAGTCGATTCATTTAAGATTCGACATTTAGCAGATGTAAAATGTTTAAAATGTGTGTTTTTCATTGTATTTCGTATTCTTTTTTTTTTTGTCTTGAACCTGTATCCTTTTTTTTTTTTTTTTTTTTAAACAGAAAACACTGGAGAAGCTAAGGACTAAACAAAGATGAGCCTTAATCCTGTCAATTGTTTGGACGTTTTAAACATATTGGTGTTTGTGATTTCCTGACACATTTTTATTTTGTTTTGTGAACAATGTATTTAAATTTTTATATTAAAAGATTTGACTTTCCAGAATTGTGTCTAACTTGTGCATTCATAAACCGTCCACGGACACTCTGGATGGGATGCCAGTCTACTCCAGGGCAGCATGTACGCGCACACAACCATATATTCACACCTTAGGGAAATTCTGTTAAAATGAATGACTGTACTGTGCAAAAGTCTCGAGTTCCCCCATCATTACTTCATAATAAATTAAAGAAATGGTAACAAATATTTTCCTCAAAGTGCCTAAAATACAATGTAAAAACTAGTTGTTTATGTAACAACCTCAGCAGCGACCTCATTTCCCCTCTCGTCTGGTCCAAACACTTAGCATTCAGCATCAGCAGTAAACTAATAGCGGAGCTGATCATCATCTTCACCTGTTTCTCACTGGGTCATGCATGTTTGTTTTTTTTATCCTGGAATGATTTATAGGTCACTGAGTGGCTTAACAAATAAACATTTTTCTGAAGCTGCTCAGGTTTGAGAAAGTCCTTCATAATGCCTGGAGAACTATTCATCAAGATTACATTAAAAAAAAAAAAAAAAATACAAGGATGTCTGGCTCTTTGGCAGCAAAACATGAAGAAATGAGGAGGAAGGTTAAGGCTTTTGCACAGTATGTGTATCCAGACCAACAAGATTAACGTTATTGAGTGTCCAGCCCAATCCCCAGACCTTAATCCAATAGAAAACTTGTGGCCTGACATTAAACATGCTGTTTCTGAGGCAAAACCAAGAAATGCAGAGGAATT
>JAQQZT010000005.1:28334972-28348594 GCA_030068275.1 Clarias platycephalus
CTTTAAACAAAACATACTTAAGTAAAAGTAAAATTACAGATTTTAAAAACTACTTTAAAACGTAGAAGTACACAAAACATCTACTCAATTACAGTAACGCGAGTAAATGTAATTCATTACTTTCCACCTCTGCTAATCACCGGCCTGATCCAAATTTGCAGAGGTCACGTTCCTAGAGCACACACAAATTGTGAAAAAAAAATACTAATAATTTTTTGGATGTGGTCAAAAAATGCCTTTTTTTAATGTTTAAACCCTAAATACATCCCTAAATATGTTACCAAAACTCTTTATTTTCATTTCAAACTCAGCTTAATACATTACCTTTAAAATAAACAATGCAAATATAAACCTGTATACTGTACTGTACTGTACACTGCTGTGTCTCCTGCAGTGCTAGAATGTCAAATTCTGATGTTACCCCTGAATGTACTGTAATTAAGGTGAGCGCGGTTTCATTGGTATAAATACTGTAGTGTAATTACGGTAATAATTCATCGTCCCCAGCTGCGTTTCATCTACGGTTGCTTTGTGTTCTCTCTACAGTACAAAAAAGTTATACAGTATTATATTTTATATGACATTTTTGCTGAATTTATGTTAATATTTATGTTACCAAATTCGTAAATTATATTGTTCTTAATTGTTTAGCGTTTAAATTATATATTGGCACAAAAAAAAGCCATAAAAATTTGCAGGGTTTCCATGAAAAGTTATTAGTGAGGTTCTAACCAACCAATCATACGTTTCCAAACTGCTGAGTCACGAGGCCGCTTAATTCACGCTGTCTGTCGTCCTCCACACGCATGAACTCACTGATGCCCGTCACGATCTTCTGTGATTGACAGGTAGAAGAGATTGGAGAATGTCTAGCACCGCCTACCTCAAGTCACTCTCTTTCGCACAGAGGATTTGATATATAGTGCGGGTAAAGCATTCAGGTTTTGTTTGAAGATAAACTGTGTGTATTCTTGGGCCGTGTGAGCTGGTGGTCTTGTGTAGGACGAGTGTGTGTGAAGTTGAATAGAAGTGATCAGCACCGTACGTTACATCTGGTACAGGATCGTGTAAACACCTAATACTAATGTCAGGTTGTATCATTATTATTATTATTATTATTATTTTTACAAAATAGAGAGAGTCTGGCACACGGACCAATCAACAAAGAGCCACAAGTCTGATTACATCCTGATTATAAGCGAAGACCTGAATCTCCAGAGAGCAATCAGCTCTAAACATCACTAATTCCTCTTCCAGCGTCAATCAATCAGACGAAGAGGGTTGTTTTTCTTTTTTTTTCAATCAATCAAATGCAGGAGAAAGTCCTATAAATAAAATCCTAATTGTGATAGTGTAGTGGTTAGCACCGCCGCCTCGCACCACCAGGGTCCGGGTTCGATTCCCGTCTCTGTGAGCATCAGGTTTGCATGTTCTCCCCCGTGCTTGGTGAGTTTCCTCCGTGTTCTCCAGTTTCCTCCCACAGTCCAAAGATATGCAGGTTGTGATAATAACAAAGTATTGGCACCCTGTACCCCCGCCTCGTGTCCTACACCTCCTTGGATGAGCTCCAGGCCCCCCGCGACCATGAATACAGGATAAAGTGGCGAGACGAGATGATGATGAGTGAGTGAGAGATCAGCTGCTACAAAGATCCAGCACAAATCCACAACTAAAGTGAGATTAACAATAAACAGATTTGTTAAGTTAAATAGGTTCAGAGAATTCCCATGAAAGGTGTGTGTGTGTGTTCAGGTGGGAATGTGACACATCAGGAGATGAAATGAGTGGAAGGTTACTACAAACTAACCGGAAACAAGTTTCTCTCTCTCTCTCTCACACACACTGACGCAAACTAATCAAATACACACACAAGCACACACACTCATGCAAAGCCACAAATACACACACACACACACACTCTAGTTTACTCTCAAAGCCTGACAACCCAGGTGTCTCTGCATGCACAGTTCACACTATTCATCAAACAGCACATCTCTCTCTCTCTCACACACACACACACACACACACAGGCTTATTCTGTACGGTCCAACACACACAGCTGTGCTCTGCTGAACAGCCCTGATTCATTCTACAGCAACTGGCTTCATTTGTCACTTTCGACACCGCTCGTCTCTCCTCCACTTTCTCAAAGCTTCCAGCTGCCGTTTGCAACAAACGCTCCTTTCATCCTTTTCACACCAAGAGCAAGGATGGCTTCCGACACACACACACACACACCAAACCATCTATGCCACATGCCCTTACTTCCACAGAGAGAGAGAGAGAGAGAGAGAGAGAGAGATTAGAGAAGGAGAAAGTGAACCCCAGTTTTGTCTCCTTATTCAGTTCAGTTTTAAACGCAGCCGTGCTGAAAGCGATTATGACGAATTTCCATCAGTTTAAAGCAGCTACTCGTCATCCTGCGTCGTTTCAGACAATAGAAACATAAATTAGCGAAAGTGAAAAGAAAGGTCTTGAATATGTACGGAGTATTTCTTCTGCAGAAATCACTACTAATCAATCACAAGCCTGATTTTCTGCTTTTAACTGTTTCAAAGGCTTTAGTCTTTTTTTCTTTCTTGTTCTATTGGGAGAAGCTTTGCTTCTAGAAATATGGAATAAAATTTTGAAAAAGCTTTCAGCCAATAATAAGAACAAGATCAAGTCTCAGAAGACGAGAGTGCTGTTAATGTGTGCGAATGTTATAAAGCGCAGAAGGTTACTCCAAACACACGGGGGCGATCTAAAGTCCAAATCAGTGAAACGGGGAGAGAGTCGGGCGATCTGTGACGGGTACGAACTGGGTCAGGATTCGGAGAAAAAAAAAAAATATCACAAATTTTAAAGGCTTGATAACATTAGAGACACGACGCTGCGAGTCTCTTCCAGACGCGTCTGTAATCAGTCTCAGGTGTGGAAGAGTTAAGATGATCTGAACGCCGTTCATGTGTTGTTGGTTTGGTTCATTTTAAAATAGAAAATCTACTAGAAACATTTTTATATTACAGTGGATCTAAGCATACAAATTTAATTTGTTCTAGAGGCGAGTTCTTAAGGCGAAACCTCGTATTGTGAAACGCATTGTCCCATAGGAAATAATGTTAATGCAGATAATCCGTTCCAACCTCCCAAAAATATTACCAACATTACCAATTTCCAACACTATAATCATATTTTTGCATATTAAAACAATAAAAACATTTAGAAAAGACATAAATGAAGTACAATATGAAATAAACAGACATAAAACTTGATTTAACCTTAATTTATGATTCCTCTTGGCACCGGCTCCTCTTTCTTCTTGCTGCCGTCCTTGCTAATACCCGTGGTGCTATGCACACAAAGAAAAAGTAAACTCGCTCCGCCTTGGCTTTTGAACAGCTCTCGGAAGTACCCGCAACTTAGTCGACGTTTGGTTCGGCTCGGTTTGTTCGCTCGTATGCCAAAATTTCAGCTCATCAAAAAATTCATGAGTCGTTCGTATGTCGAGACACCGCGCGATTTCGATTTCAATCATGACGATTTTTGCATTAAAAGTTTGGACTGTATTTAAAACCCTTTTGGGTCAACGATGTCGTCTGTGACATTCAGCACTTTTTTTCTCTTCTTCTTGATGTGTTTTTGTAAATAAAATGAAAAAAATGTGTACGAGTGCTAGACGAGTGCCAAATTAATACTATTTTTTTAACTAAGTAAGGTTAAAATTTTCACACACCCAAGACTTTCACACACTCAGTTCTGTGTTTAAAACAATTTGCGATGTTTTGTCTGTTTTGCGTTTTCACGGTTTTTCCGCTCAAGTTCTAAATTGCATTTTCTGAAATGTGTATTTTGACCAAACCTTAAGAGTTGCACATGATTCTGAGATATTTACATCAGTCATATAAGTGCATAAGCGCAGTTTGTGCTCTATGTAAATACATAAAAATGCATTAGCTACGACATTGGAATATTTTACATTTACACAAAGTCCTGACTTAGTGCGAACCCCCAGACCCCAAAAAAGAAATCTTTCAACATTGAATTTAAGAAACCCGTGCGTCCTCAGTACTCAACGTCTGTGGAGAAATAAACTCTACCCTGAATGAGTGAATTTACTTTTCTTCTCCCTGAGAAATTTGAATGATGCAACTTCCTGTTTAACTTGTGATATTTGCGACGCTCCAAATACTTTCACAGGTAACAGGTTTGAGTGAACAAACTAAAATCTTCCATTTTTCCACAACATTTCACGAATGACTAATACAGAATGTTAGGTTTAATCCTTTGGGTTTAAATTTATTCACCTAAAATATATGTGTGGCCAAAAGTATTATGACAATGTACTCTGTCCTATACAAGATCCTACAGTACAAAAGTGAAAAGCCATGTACTGTAATCCTCCCTGAGCACAAAACCGGTGATGTCATTAATGTAGTTCGAGTCTATCTGGCTGAAGAGTTGTGTTAATTAGAATCAGCTGGTTTAGTTAATGACTGGAACAAACACTGCATGAGTCAGGACTTTAACTCTCTGAAGTCGGGGTTTCCAGTTCTGCATAAACATGGATAAAACTCTGGAATCCTGAAGTGGACTGTGAACTTCTCTCACAAATTCATTTCTCTAGATGATCTTCAGATGGAGATCGAGCAGGCGGTAAATTTTTTTAAATGTCATTAAAACACTGAATTTCACGTTTGTCTCAATACTTTAGGTCATCAGTGTAAGTTGTTATTAAGAACACACTACTTGTGTTTATTTTACATATTTTAAATGATTCATAAACAATATAAATGAGACACAAACTACACTTCCGGTTTTACTCCGAAATAACCGATATTTATTTCTGTACAGTCCGTCAATCCTGCATAATGTATACTCTCCTGTTTTAATTCCATTTTATTTTGGTAACTTGTAAATTTTCAGCCCAATATAATTGTTTCAAATTCTTTCTTTTTTTGTTTATTTAATTTATTGCTATTTATTTAATTGTGGAGGAATCTTTCTTTTTAGGTCAAGTCCAGTTGTATAAGCTTTGTTCACTGTGTATGGTTGTGTACACGACGACAAATAAAGTTGGAATTTGATGAAACAATCATAACAATTCTAAATTATTATGACATGCAGTAAAGGTCCTGTATAATTTCTATGTGAAACATGAAGAGAGCAACAAAAATTAATAGCTCAAAAAATATTAGGAATGAAGAGAAGTGTTAAAGTTAACCAGTTCAGAAACGATTAAACGTCAATGTATAGTGGCAGGTTTAGTGTTTCTAGTTTGAGCAGTAAAGTAACTAAAGTGACCCAAAGTGCAAAATACTTTAACAAAACAAAAACATGGAAGCAAATTCGAAATTTAAAAAAAAAAAAAAAAAAAGCAAAACTAAAACCACAAAAAAAAGGCAAATTTGAAAACCTAACTATTGGTTATTCTGATCAAACAAAAACTAATTAAAAAAATAGCTATTTTGAAAACTAAAAAATCAACACAACAAACTTAAAAACATACATCAGCAAATGATGTTAACATAAAGTGTGTCGGGTCGTTACTGAACATCACGTGTTTGTTTCTAATCGGACGTGGCTTGCTGTAGTCAACTTAATGTCGCTTCGCTTTTTATGTTATGTTTGATGTTATTTTCACTTTTATTTGGTAATTTTCTCTGCATTTTCACTTTTGCTGTTTTGTTGTGTTTTTTTTTGCATTTTGTTGTTTTAAAACAGATTTTTAGTAAGCTTTTAGTAAGTGTTTTTTAGTTTTACTGTTGGATTGGACTGTTAAAGTTTGGGCCACCGTAAGTAGCAGACAGGTTGGAGAATAATATCATGATTAAGCTTGGTTAAGGCATTGAACTCTTAATTGGAAGGTCCCAGGTTCAGAAGCAGGACATGAGACGACAGGCAGTGACCCTAAATATGTCCTCTGCCAAATATGTCCACTTATTACAGGTTTGTTATCCAAGCTTGACTTTTCCTCCAAATGTAATCCTGATAAAACACTCTACACAATGTTGACTTTGCCTAAGTGTTCACTGTTTGTGGAAACTCCAATAAATAGACCAAAATAGCGCCAACTAGAGACGTAACCTGATACACCTGATTATTAAACAAATAGAAATATGAATAATTGATGGCCTGCAATTTTCTTTTTCAGGCAGAACCCGGTATCTGGTTAAGACTAAAGGTGTTAATGTAATGTTTTAAACTAGATTCAGGAATCAAATTGAAATCATCATGTACACAACCATATACATATACAGTATGATTTGCAGTGAAACGCTCATTCGACTGTTTGTGACCTAAAAAAAAAGGAAAGATGAAATAGAATAAAAACGTAAAAGGCAAATTGCACTAGAAAAAAGTAGAAAATGTAAAATATAAAATATACAGTCACAATACCATGAAACTAAAATAAATATATATAAAATGTATACATTTTTAAATATTGTGGAATGTGCGGAATATTTCTAGCCGCTATATGAAATCATATCCGAATGAAGTCCTTACCTTCCAGATTTATGAAAAAGCTCTTCTGCAGTCTGAGAACTCCAAAATACAGCAACCACAGAATCCAGTTGTAAATACTTTATTGCACACATCACAGTATTCTTTTTATTTTTTTCATATCACCTTGTACATTTTTTTCCCCTAACCTCATTTATTTTCTATTTATAAAACAAGGCAACAACACAGATTAAAAAATAACTTTACATACTGTCTTAGAACACAAAGAAAAAAAAAATCAGCGATTTAGTGCACCTTTATCGCTTTCCACGTTTGGACTTCAAACATCAAACAAAGGATGAGAAAGAAAGAAAACAAAAAATGCATTAATTATAAAAAAAATAATTGAAAAATCCAAAATAAAAACCAAAGTAAAAGCTCCAGTAGATAATTATGCCCAGATTTTTTTTTTCTTTTCAAAAATACGCTTTTTTTTATATATATATTTTTTTATTAAAGATTTGGTAGTAGTAGTAGTAGTAGTTTGTCTTTAACCCCCTGAGTGCCGCGTTGGCAGAAGCACTAGAGTTTGCAGTCCAAGGAGGAATGTTTTCACATCTGATGATTAAAAAAAGCAGATTAAAAGGCTGTGTTTAGCGCGCGGATCGTATGAAGCTACTGACTGTCGAATGGAACAGCCACTGAAGGCACTTTATGGTCCGATAACTTTCTGAAACAACGCCTCGGTTTCAGCTCAAAGCACAAGACAGCGAAAGCGTATTGTATGCAGTAATACTTCTTTTTCCCTTTTTAGAATTTTAGAACAAACTTTTAAATCAACATTCTTTAAACACTGACGTTCTGTGGCAGGAGAATCAACGGGCCTCGTTTATCAATCTCGTGCAATATTTGTTTTTTTTTTTACATCCACCACTTGAACTTGAATCTCATTATTGATTGAGCCTGTATTTTCACATGTTCCTCAAGTTTCATTTGGTATCTCATTATTGTTTAACTAAATTTCTTACAATTCAGAAAAGCCAGATACAGAATCAAAAAAGTGACCGACCAACCAACCAACCAACCCGCGAGCACCGTTAGGTTCGGGACGTCCGTACGGTAGTAAATCTTCTTGTACATAAATTTATACTAATGAAAGACAAGATATCGGTCTTTCAGAGTTCTTGTGCATCACAATATTTTGAAATACCAAGTCATTATTTAGACTTTATATCTTTATTTTGAATTATATCTCATGCTTTCGATTTAGTAAATGTATTTACTCATTTTGATTCAGTATCTCGTTACTATGGCTTCATTATTTTATTCACTCAGTATCTCGTAAGTAAAAAATATCAAGATACTACCACAAAAATTATGACTATGGGGGGAAAAACTCAAACAATACAATTCAGGGCTTCTATAAATTACTGAATCGTCTTATATGTAAATTTCCACAAATTTAGAACTGAAAACTGAGGGTAACATTTCAATCAATGCAGGATTTTTTTTGTGTGTAAATATTCTTGTAAATAAAAGCTTCACAAATAAATTTGTTCACACATGATCTTTTAAAATGAGGCCCGGTGTGTGAAAATCTATAAAACCCAGAATAACAACAGAACCCCCCCCCTCCCTTTATATTTCAGCGAGCGATATGGCAGTGCTTGAAATTTCTTGTGCTTTCGTATCCCTTAATTCCATCCAGTAAAGAAATAATTGTGGAGCTGCTACAAAAATACAGTAAGAGAAGCTTATTTTCTTTTACAGAACATTACAGGAACAACATAAAGGAATATACTGTTGCCATATGGCGCAGGATGGAAATTCTTTTTTTATCAATATTAAAAAAGCGACTCAGTTAAAGGTTTGTGTATACTGTACTGTACATTCAAAAGCTGAAAATATCTCTATCGTATAAACAAACAAGCAAAAAAAAAAATGTCTAGCATAACACAATCACAATCTAAAGTTAAAGGGAGCATTTTTATTATTATTATAATTTTTTAAAAACAGCATCAGATCAGAAATTGACTCATAACGGTGAAAGATTTCTTTCAAACCTGTATTTGTATCACTCAGTGGGTTAAAGTGGCTCTCAAAAAACCAGATTAATGAAAGTTAATGTTTGCATGTGCGTCAGTCGAGACAGCTGGTGAATTAGTGAGAGAACAGTTTAAAGATTTTTAAGGAAAAAGAGGAAGAAACTGATGTCAGGATTAGGAGAACCAAACCGAAACAAATTAGTATGCATTATTAATTGTGCTTGAGGTTTCAAATGAACAGGAAAAAAAGCTGTAAGGCAAAAAAAAAAAAAAAAGGGGAAGAAAATATTTCATAAACATGTTGGACGTTGATGAAGCTACCGTTCTTTCTCCATGGCGACGAGACGAGCAGCTCTCGCAAGTACAAGCTTGTTTATATTCATTTTTAAAAAAATATATATTTATTTGTTGTCAGCAGTCGAGGAGCTGAAATAGACTCTCCACTGACGGAAGGCACTTCCATGACACTGACGGCCTGCAGGAGCACGCGGCACTCAAAAAGCAGGAAAAAATAAAAACCCTAAAAGCACCTGGGATAAATGGAAGGGATTTTTGCTGTAAGTGGCGTCCTGCTGAGAAAATTTTGAAACGGTGTGAAATCTGACCGAGCTGTAAGAATGTGTCATGATGGAGTATGATGGAATGTCAGCTGTAGAATCCGCCCCGGCGTAAAGACGAGCAGGTTTTATTCATCACTCCACTGATGAAAAGCTTCCTGATTACCGAGTCGTATCGTAGAGAAGCACAGTTGTGACGAAGTGTCGTGTTTTTACGTCATGGGTTTATTTTAAAGTGCTCGTTTTGGAGATGTTATTCCTTAACTCGCAAGAAGTTTCACTCCTTCAAAAGGGGAGAAAAAAAAGGATTTTTAAAAACTAAAAGTGGAAATAAGATTAAAAGCATCATGGTTGATATTTATTTAATATGCTAAGAGACTCAGACAGCAGGCGCTACGCAACCTTTAGCTCCTGCGGTTAAAACTGTCAGGTGAGTTTTTTTTTTTTTAATCTTAACTTAAAAAAAATAAAAATAACACTGATAAGGGAATGACTTCTATACATAAAACTAACTTGTTTTGAGACATTCAAACTTACTTTAGCTATAAATAGATTTTTAAAAAAAAGGTATAACATTATTTTTTTAAATTGACTAAAAATAAAAAAATAATAAAACATTAGTAATAGCCGGCAGATTCGTGTGGTTGTTAAAAGAATCAGGAAGTTATCAGAAGAAAATCACCCTAATAATCCAGGGTTCTTGTCAGAGGCTCTGTTAAAGTCTGGTCAGAAAGCATCGATTAATTTGCTATAAATTTGCTATAAATAAAAAATTTGGGGCGTTCGAGTCAAACCTGGACTGGGATTCCTGTTAATCGCAGCGGTGAGTGACACGCGTCTTTGATGTGCATTTTATTCTGCACAATCAAAAGTCCTACTTTGACTTGAACGCCTTTTATTAGCACGTTATTTAATATAGTAACCGCGCGCACACGCAGGACAAAGTGTTAAAATGGCGGTAGATATTGATATAAAGTTAAAGCTGAAACGTTTAGATAAAAATCTTCACCGCGTTGTTTTTAATTAATTCATTAATGATCGTAAGAGAGATTTGTGTTTTAATGCTTCATATTTAAAGAGCTGGTGAAGGAACGACCGTCTGCAGCTGCTATAACGCAAGTGACAACAGGAACGAACTTGCTGCTCGTTGTTGACTTTTAGAGGAAAGTAAGTTTAATATGTTGTTGAGAAATTTGCTTTAGTTGCAGAGAGGAATAAAAAGATCTTACCCAGTTGTTGATTATTTTCCCCAGAACAGGACGACTTATTACCTCAATTCTAATTAACTAATTGTTCCAAGAGCCTTAAGTGCGCTCAAGTTAAAAGTTCAGCATAAACTGAGTGATGAGACAGAAAGTGTGGGTTCGAGTCAGCAGAGCAAAGTGAGGATGGACCAGATCGTGCACTTTTCCAGTTAGTGTGTGTTTGTGTGTGAGTGAGTGTGTGTGTGTGCCCATGTCCAAGATCCAGTGTATAAGTGTAATTCTAAGCAGGTTATAAGTGTGTATTGTAGTGCAGTGTGTTAGTGCGATTCCTTCATCTCGTTTTTTTTTTTATTATCGTTTTAAAAATTTTTTTTTTTTAATCGTGTTAGTCCGTGAACCAGGTCAAGAGTAGTACATTCATTCAACAGGTTAAACACAAGACCGACAAATAAAAAAAAATATCAGCAAAGTTAGTAAAATTCTTACTAAGAATATTTTTATTAAAATAAATGGCAAGGAGGAGGAGTTAATAAGAAAATAACAGCATACACCATGAAAATTAAATGCAAGCATGTAAAAATCTTGACAAGAGGAAAAAAAAAATTAATAAAGTCGCTAATGAGTTAAACAAGCTAGAGACTGGCAAAAGAAATGAAAATCTAAATGTTGGAAAAGCAACAATCCCAACACTCGAGTTTCTGAGTGAGACAGCAAAAACTGAGGTGAGTTAAAAAAAAAAAAAAAAATTGTAGTGGGCATCAAAAAAAGAAAAAGAAAAGAAAAAAGCCAGAAGAGTGATTTTTATAATACACATATAAAATGAAGTTAGAAAAATACATTAGAAACCTGTAACAATGATTGTAAATTACATTATTATACATGTATTAGGCAGGCAGGAGAGAATACAAGAGATTTCTCTAGAGACCTGATGGACTTAAATCGACCTTTAAAACAACATGACCGACAGCATGTAGTAACATCGCGGAGGGCATTTATCATCGTAATACTGCTTCTGAGTCAGGGCTGTCTTCTCAAACCTCCAAGTCTGATATTGCATTTCATTACAAAAAAAGTAATAATAATTATTAAAAAAAAAAAAAAAAAAAAAAAAAAGAGCGTCAAGCTAACAAACAAAAACAAAGTGACCTTTCCTGTGTAACAGCTCGAGAGTGAAACAGGCTGCCAAAGAGTTGAGGAATTTCATCCGAAATACCACTAACGTTTTTTTTTTGTTTGTTTTGTAATTATTTAAATGCTTTGAAGTAGCCGACGAATTTTTAATACGAGCCGTCGTTTTTTTTTTTGGCACGGCCTTAGGAACGAGGCGTCCGAAACAGCTGAGGAATTTGATTATTTAATTAATAACAATAATAATGAAAAAAAAATGTAACAGGTCATGAAATTTGAATAGAAAAAAATCTGAATTTTTAGATTTAAATGGCAGTTTGCTTCAAACAGTAACAATACAGAACAGACACATTAGAAACTGAAAAATCAAGGAACTCTTTTGTTCAAATGGCATAAAGAGAAGAACAGGAGGGAGGGATGAAGGAAGAGAGAGAAAAGAGAGAGAGAGAAACATTAACCTAATCTCGGGAAGACAAATCATGGCACGTAGTTAGCTGGTCAAATGACTGCTATTCTTTATATATATTTATTATATCTATATCTCTCGTTTGTTTGTTTTTTTGCATAGAGTAGATTGAGTGGCACAGCTGGGCGACGATCGATCGAACTCCACACTTTTATCACGTGTTCTCCTTCTCTATGTGCTGAGCACCGGCGTCGCACAAGTTTTACCGAACACAATGTAACTCGGAAGAAGAAAAAACAAAAAGTAAAATAAAACAAGAAGAAGAAGAAAAAAAAAAAAAAAGAGACCCATCAATAAGGCACTTTTTTTGTCCCTCTTTTACAAATTTCTAATACTTCCTCTCGCTTTAATGCTTAGACCAGGAGAAAAAAATAAAAAATAAAAAAACAAACAAAACACTGTTCATCGCCAAGAGCAAAATCATCTTTTTACTCAAACTTTGTCCTTCTTGTTTTTTTTTTTTTTTAAAGTTTTTTTTGTACAACTGCAAGTGAAGTATAAAAAGCTAAAATTGCCAAAAATATATTTTCTTCTCCAGCACCCTGTAAAAGTATCTAATTTTGATCGTATCAGCATCTTAATACGCGGCGACGTTATCTACACTTGTATACAGATATAGATTCATTTTTGTTTAGTTTTTTTTTTTTATATATTTATATATAGAATCATGTATGTATAAAGCAATTTGAACAGGCAGACATGGCTTTCACATCCTAGGTTTTTTTTTTTTTTTCTTGAGAACTTGGATGACACGTTTTTGTGTTTCAAAAAAAAAAAATTTGAGGGACACATTTTGGATGAGCGCTAATAGAATTATTTTAGATTTTTTTTTTTATTAAATAAAAAAAAAAAGACGAGTGGGGGGGGGGGGGGGTGTCAGTCATGATGGGGGGAAAATGACGTTTAATAAAACGCAGGTATGTACAGAAACTCCTTGTCTGATTCATAATCATGATTCTTAGTGTTTAAGTCGAGCGAGACTGAAGCACAGTGGCTGAGGGATTATTGTCTTTTTCATGCGATTTGACCAGAAGTCAAACGTACACAGGCACGTCACACACATTTCAGTAAGCATTCTAGACTTTAAAAAAAAAAACAAACAAACAAAACCCATCTTAACGTAATTGTATAAAGAAACTGTAACCCTTTGGCTAAATACGCACACGTAATACTTTTTCTGTTATTGTTACCATTATTATAATAATTTTTTTTTTGTCTTTTGTCTCACAGCTCATTCAAAAAAAATAAAAAAAAATAGTAATAAAGAAACAACAAAAAGTATAAACTTCAGGCACTGTATTTGTCGAGGCTGGGGGGTGGTTTGGGGTGGCGTAGGCGAGTCATGAAACTCCTCCTGCCCAAATCTCCACAGCCCAAAAAAACAAACGAAAAAATCCTAGATTTACTGAGAATACTCTGGAAAACTCTTCGCGACCCCTGTCCTGTCCTGTCCTGCACCCACCTCGCAGGTGTGATTACACTTGACCTTTTTATATTTTTGTTTATAAGACAGAGAGAAACAGAGAGAAAAAAAATAATAACACACCCCCCACAAAAAAAGAAGAAAAAAAAAAAAGGAAAAATGCTTCTGCTTTTATCCCCCACCAAAGCAGTCTATAGTTTTCTAGCCATGCAACTCAGGCGACCCAGAACGTGTCGGCGCTGATGAAGGGAAGAAATAAAGGGGAAAAACAAAAACAGAGCTGCACATGACAATAACACAAAACAGGTGTGTGTGTGTGTGTGTGTGTGTGTGTGTGTGTGTGTGTGTGTGTGTGTGTGTGTGTGTGTGTGTGTG
>JAQQZT010000005.1:28356037-28373641 GCA_030068275.1 Clarias platycephalus
ATAATTAAAAAAAACTACAGAGCTAAGCACTGCTACCTGCCTTCATCCAAATAAAAGAGACGGACAATTTGTAAATGTTTTAATACCTATAATAAGATCCTGATAAGTGATTTAACACAGGAGCTCTCGGAGGAACAGTGCAGAGTGAGAAGGCAGTAAAACTCATGCATGAATTAGGAATAAGCCCAAGGCTTAAGTTCTCGTGAAAGAAGGTTAAGGATCTTTTTAAACCCCCCCCCCCCCCCCCCCAAAAAAAAAAGAAAGTATCCAGACACGGATTCTAGTATAATAAAGTGCACATTCATACAGGAGAAAATAAATCACGATCCAGAAGCCTGAAACCCGAGACGGACAGCAGGTAGGACACAGCTGGTGCGCAGGATGCTTAGAATAAGACTTAGTTTTCCAATTCATAGAAACTCGCTGTGCGTTCGCTTTACAGAGACCGCCGGGTTGCTTTCTCTTGATTCGGTTTTTGTTTCCATAAATAAAATAAAATAAAAAAAAACACCACCACACAATTCCATTCACAGACGCAGTGTGCTGCTTTGTGGCGTAATCCGAACTACGTCTAAAACGTCAGCGCTACAACGTGAGAAGTTAATTAGACACCCGAGCGGAACAGGACTGTGGCGTACAAATAAAACGCAGCATTTCATTTGAATAAAAAAACAAAACAAAACAAAAAAAAAACAGCAGCATTCCATTTCCTTGCATTTTTATTTTAAGACTGTTCACAGAAAATTCAAGCACGTCAGCCTGATATAATGCGCATCACACAGCCAAATGGTGTTGGTGTGGGGTCCTGCAGAAAGTCCCCGAAAGTTCCCAAGTTCCCTTGCAGAGTTAATGATGAACATGGAGTCATGCATTCCAGAGAACCCGAGTAATCATCAGTCGGTGTGAGAGTAAAGGGAATGCGTCAGATAGTGTAGTGTAGCGTAGTGTGTGTTCGTGTGTGTGTGTGTGTGTGTGTTCGTCTCGCAGTGCGCGCACGTCTTTCTGACTGTGTGTATTAAGGCTAATCAAAATGAAGTCGAGACTCGGACTTGTGAAACGTGCGTTCCTGTGAAAAAGCCTCGACGCCAAGCTTCTCCTCATAACACTTGTAACCAGACCTGACTAATCAAACCCAGTGTATACACACACACACATAGCAGAAACACAGCTCTAGGTCTTTGTAGAGGCTTTGTGGAAGAACAGAAGGCTTTAAAATGGATTTCAGAAGAGCTAATGAAGGGGAAAAAAATAAAGAAACCATGTAGAGATCGCAACACTATTAGCGTGTATATATATCTATCTATCTTATCTGTAAAAAGTTTGGCTTGTTGGATCAGACGGTTGCCTCAACATTGAGTCCACCAAGTTCAGGTTACTCCACTGGTTCTCATCTCTTTGGTATCTGGCTGCGACTGAGCCGTTTACGCAACCTCGGCCCAGCGGGAGTCTTGCTAAATTATATTACAACAAGCTTAGTTTGTTAGTGGAGGACGTGTTACAGTGTTGCTGCCTCTGCTTCCAGATGTTGCCACTCCTTACACGTTTAATCACAGACCGCCTTCATCGTCTGTGCAAAATCAACACTAAGTCTAGTCTGCGCTGCAAAAAGCTGCAACTCGAACCAAAATCTATACTGTTATTAAATAACCTTGTGCTGAATTACACTCCAGAGAGCAGCGCAACTAGTATCGGGACTGCAAGACGGATGCTTCGTATCATATTCACTCATGTCGCACACAGTATTATCACATTGTGCGTGTCCTAAAGTCAATATAAAAAATAAATTCTTGCTGACCTGCAAAAGACACCTTTTTTTTTTTGCAGTCTTTTGAGTCAACTGCTGAGCGGGATGAGTGGAAAAGAAAAGGTGTGGGAACAGAAGATAGAGATAGAAGTGTTTGCATGAAACTGCTGCATAGACAAAGATAGAAAGAGACTGGGACAGAGAATGAGAGACGGTGCGACAAAGGGGAAGAGACAGCGGAATAACTGAGCAGCGCGTCACTGGGGAGCAGGAATCTGGGAAAAGCCTAGAGGGAATTCTGTCTTGCATGCGACCACCGTGAGAGTATGGGGTGAGGAAGGCCCGAGACGTGCAGTCAATTAACCTGCCCTGTCCGGAGGAACCCAACGGAATCTGTGGGGTCTCTTTGTGCAGGCGCTGGAGCGCAGCAGACTTTATTGCACATGAGGAGTCAGGAAGGGGGCGCCGTTCTCTGGTAGTGCCGTCAGAAGCTGAAGAGCATAACCTGTATGCTAAGGACCACGCTGGTATTGTTTAACAGTTCACATTTTTGGCAGTTTTATTTGAAGCAAGTAAGGCCTTAAATCTTTGTCATGGATGCAAAGTGTACAGCGGCGTCTGGAAAGGTTTTCCGATTTCAGGACTGACAAGCTGGAGGTTTTAATTCCAGACTAGGTCAGTCTTCATGGCTTCATATTAGCTGAAAGTGATTGTATAGTGACCCAGAAAGCACTCAAATCGCAATCGAATTTGACGTCAGTGCAAGAATTTTTATATTTTATTTTAGCTGAGGAGGACAGGCATCGGCAGGCGTCTCACCCGTCATGCCACGGGTTTCAATTCCCAGGCACCAGATGCGGCGCCGGTCCCAAACCAAGGTAACTCGAAGAGTTGCATCAGGAAGGGCATCCGGCGCAAAACCTGCACCAAAGTTGTGTGTGGACCGGATGGCGATCCCTTGACGGTAGACCCAAAATGCAAACGGCAACATTTCGCTGGGTTCGATAAAGATTATGGCATGTTGTTCTGGGGTCTCGCTCACACCCCCACCTCCACCTTCTACTGATCAATTCATCAACTCAACCTTCCGAGATCCTTCAAAGTTATCCGGATATTCTGAGCCCGAGAAGTTCAAAAACTCTGCGTCCGTGTACACGTCTAATGTCGGGGTAATGCAGGACACCAAGGAGGACTCATTACGCTTTGGATCGTGCTCTGGCTGGATTTGTCTGAGGCACGAAACCGGATATTAAGCTGAAACCCTTTCTGGCGCCTCATTGTCCTGATCGTCCTCCTCCTTCTTACTGTAAAACAAACAGAGGTGGTGTCTGGGTGTCTGCAGCTGGAGTGTCTGCTCATGTGCCAAAAAAACATACAACATTTGCTCATTTCTCAGCAAAAACATCCTCCTCTCTGTAGGACACCGCCCACGCTTTACAGGACATTTCTACCAGAGGAGTGGTGAAAAAACACTGGACATACAATATACGCAGACACTACACACAGTGTCTCTAACAATATGAGTAATCAAAAAATAAATGCCCTGCAATCCTCAACGTGATGTTCTCTCTCTCTCTCTCTCTCTGGCTTTGTTTTGTAAAATCGAGGAAGTTCTTAACCTTTCGATCATTTTGCACTACCCCTCGGTGCGCTGTAGCTACAGTGTGTGCAGAAGAGCGAGGGGAAGTCCTGCCCTGCGGGATGAACGAGCTTTATTAGCCACCTTCACCAGGGCACAGTGGGCAACCTGGGAGCTTAACAGCTCAGTCATCAATATCCCCGTACTACGCTTACACACAGCCAGGAGCCTTATAACGAGAGGACAAAAAAAAAAAAGAACACTCTTACGTCTCGCTCTCACCCTCTTTCTAAGTCTCTCTTTTATCACATCACTCAGCTCGACCTAATCCTACCTCACCCTAGAACATGGGCATGAGGGCTCGCGCTCTCTCCCCCTCGCTCCACTTCCTGCATACAGAGAGGGTATAAAAAAAAAAAATAAAAATAAAAAAAAAAGAGATAAATTAAGGAGCATGAGGTGGATGATTTAAATAAAGACAGGGATGAAAAGCAAAGGATTTGTCTGCGTGGAATATGTAGGGCAGCCGTGCCAGGGGACGGTATCGAAACGGTAGCGCAGATGTTGGCATGAACTCGACATACGGGATTTGCCGTAGCGGAACGCAAAAGCGAGCAGACATAAGGGAAGGATTGAAGTGTTTAAAAAAAGAAAACGTTTAAGCGTTCCCGAATTTGGACTAATACAACACGTTATAAACCCTCACGAGACACGCGTCTGCCAGGCTCTCCGACTCCGACTGCGTAGTTTCTATTGTTCTGTCACCGTGATCCCCTTAATGCCTCCCAATCAAGTCTGGAATATCTTGAAGGGGGATTTGGCGAGGATGATTCGTGGCTTTAAACGCTGCCGGATTTGCATCGGATTCAGAGAATCGAAGGTTTAAAGCTGATCCGTGCCACCATATGTCATGACCTCAGCCATACTAAAAGCCTCTAGAACACAGTGTTCTACTCCTACTGGTTGGGTTTGAGGTTTTACAGGCAAAAGGGAAGCTGTGGAGAAATCATAACTGATGAATCAGCAGTCATGGGGAAATCCAATTGCAACACACTTGGATATTTTAAAGCTTGATCACTGACATTTCCCACCAAACGAGAAACAAGGAACATCTGGAGACGGCTTAGAAAGAACACAATAAGTCTGTCTCGCTCTAAACAGGTTCGTATTGGTGAATAAACGACACCCGACATGAGCATAATAATTGGGATGAAAAGTCTTAACGATGCCGGGGTTCAATTCCCAGTCAAAACCCAAAATCTGGGTCCCAGACTTAAGTGCAGAAAAAAAAAAAAAAAATGTTTGCAGCTGGAATGGTGAGAGATGATCAGATGGAATTTGATGGTCTGCTGTGGCAACACCTTGCCGAGATGAAGCATGGTGACAAGCTGCAACTCACTGAGCATGTGATCTTGTTTTTAGTGCCGGGATTCCAGTGCTCGAAAGCCATCAGGTGGTCATCAGATGCATTTGAAAAAAAAAAAAAAAAAAGACTGGCAGAACATGAAGTTCCTGAGAACAATAGAGCAAGCAACATGTGGAAAGTAAGAATTACTTCCCAAACATAACCAGAACCACAAACCCTCAAACTGCCCTTCACTTTCTTGTGTTGCAATGGGAGCGTGTCGGAATCGAGGCGAGGTATTTGAGCTAAAGGAACCGCAGTTCAAGCTGCTGCCAGCTCACATTTAAACTGAAAGCCCTGGGGCCTTCTAGCGCCAAATGCTACACGATCCCACTTCGAGAAACCTCTATCGACAGGTTTTATTGGCACTTTGCAAAACACGAGCAGAATTCTGGCAGACTGCAACGTGGAACTGTGGATAATTACCCCTTAACCTCGACAATGGGGCAGGCGGGACAGTGCGGTGCAAGAACGCCTGTGGGGACCGAGCGACTTGGCAGAACTAGACAACTACACAAACACCAAGTGCTCACTGTGCAATTGCTCTCTTCCAACTAAAAGGATTAGCTTGGATGTTCAAAGGGAAGCACACGGACTGACGTCCGCAGGGGGCCGGCTGTTTGGAGTAAGTCAGGACAGATTACAGGCAGGACTAACCTCTAGAGGAAGGGCACGACTTAATAGGTTTATTTTATTTATCCTACTAGCTTTTTAAGAGGAACAAGACACTTTTTAGTCGTCTTCCAAGGTGATGGAAGACACATCGCTTCTTTTTTCAAGAATTGTTGAATAGCTGCTTTGAAGTGGGTTTAGTCGACTCCCCTCCACACCACCAAACACGCTTTTCCATCGTGCGTTCCTCTTATTGTGATCTGAATCTCGAAATATTTTCTTCACGCTGCACTTTTTTCTACCCTCCATTCCTCATGAGGGTGTGTGTGCGCGCGCAAGCTGACTCCTAAGAAAAACCGCAGCTGCGTCGAATCTCTTCATGTGGAAAAGGTCCTGACTTTGTACACAGTCCGATAAACACCATTCCTCCAAATGCCTTTTGGTGGCAGTTAAGAAGAGTTACGCTTCAGCGTGTGCGCACATGAGCGCATGTTTCTGCATTGCAAGTGCCCATGGGATACACAAATTCTGGTAAAACAGTATTAGACCTTTTTCCCTCGATTTGTAAACCATGTCCCTTGAGCATGACAAATGAGAATAAAAACACAAATATTGCTCAAAGGCTAGAACCTTCTGCACATTTTGCTTTTATTATTTCTTTTTTGTTCTCTTCACTTTGTGGGGCGCAAAAAAAAAAAAAAAAAAAAAAAACCACACAGTCTGGCCTTCACAGGCCTTCAAAGAGCTTTACATGCAAGCAGGATGCCTTATCCGAGTCATCGTCACCTGCTTTAATCACCTTGTGACATGGATCTAATATTGGATTTGTGGACTGTGGGATAAATCTGAAAAGAAATGTGGTGGCATGGTCGAGTCAAACGGCTCTGAGGAGAGAAATGCATCCACTGGTACACACTTATGGTAAAAGTACACACTGGGAGCGAGGTGTACATTTAAGTGAGAGACAACAGACCATCCAGAAACATAAGTATGAGCAAGCGGCGGGTGATGAGTGATGATTCACCTTCGCCAGCCAAGATGAGCACCATTACACACACACACACACACACACAAAAAACACCAAACGTAACGAGATGTTCGACCCCGTAAACTGGATGATTTTTTTTGTTTGTTTTTAAACGCTCGAGGCGCTGTAGCAAATGCAAAAGAAACTAGAAAACACTTTGTTCATCACCTCAGAAAAAGCAATTAACTTTAAAGAGAAGGAAATTTCAGAGGAGAAAATGGAATAGATACAAAATGGAATACAAGATAGATACTGTACATAACCATATCATATAAAAGTATTAAGTTATTATATATTTAGACCCGTGTCTGCACTTGTAATTACCTTAGTTACAAAATATTAATAATGAGTTAAAGGTAACGTATTATGTTTCTTAAACAAGTGAACACGGGTATCCAGAGGACCAGCTGAAGCCGCTGCCTTAAAACTGGAAAAAACTGCCTTCTTCAGAGCACCTGATGTAATTATGCAAAATATCATTCTCTAGATAGCTAGTTGAGTGCATTAATAAATTCATTTAAAAAAATAATAATAAAATGAACCAACAAGTGGTTAGGGAGCGTGTCCGACTGAGCAGCAACCGAGGGGGGGAAAAAAAAAAAAAAAAAAAAAAACTATAGTATTCGAAATGTCAATTATTATTGAAAACGTTCCGGTGTTTATGATAAACTAGGCGTATGCATTTTTATTTATTTATTCATTCATTTTTTTAATGCCGCATCACATTTTTCCGGGAACAAAACATCGCTCGGGAACTATCCTCGCCATTTAGGCATCATCAGTGCTGATGCTTTTCAGAGCTCACGCTGTCGTCGTGTGACAAATTATTAGTGAATAACCCAGTTTGGAAGACACAAATGCGCAGCATCGTTCTCAAAAACGCATAAAAACGCAATTTTCCATGACATTTATAAGCGACGCTTATTACAGTTGATTATTTAGTCTGAATGCAGCATGTCAATGAGGCAGGCAGCCTCTGATGTGTGCAGCTGTAAACACGCCGTGGGTGGCGTGTGTAAAAGACGGGCGAGCTTGCTACATAAAACCGGGAGGTTTATGAACATGAAAACATGCAAAAAGAGAAAGAAAGAAAAAAAAAAAAAAAAAACTAATGATTGATGGGTTATTATGAATTGATTTAAGGGAATCATTTATAAAGTCTTTTCTTTTTTTTTTTTTTTTTTTAAACACATAAAATCAACGGCATCTTCATTCCTGTCTGAAATTGCAGGTTGCCTTTTGGAAATGCACTCTGCTTGCTGGTGGGATGTAGAGATCAGAGCAGCGGTCGTGTTCGGCGTTTTTGAAGTGCATGCCAGATGGAAGGATTAGCACAGGCATGTGAGAAGAAATCACCAGGACTGTACCGCCAGCACGACAACTGCTCGATGTGAGGAGCGCTCTGGATGAGGAGACGCGAAAGAAGGAGCGGCAAAGAACAAGAGCGTAAAAATTCCACAAGGAGGAATAAAATGGATAGAAAGGAGAGAAAAGGGAGGACTTAATGACTAAATGACTAAAAAAAAAACAAACAAACAAACAAAACGTTGACATGAATACGTAGAAGCGACACAAAACTAATGTCCTGCCTTCATACGATATATTTTAGAACCAGAATTCGACAGAACTGGCAGCCTGATGTTGGGGGGAAAAAAAAAGTAGGTCAGGTCAGTGGATTGGCTGGTTCCAGTTCGGGACAAGGACAGATGCTGCCACACATCTGGCCACGCCTCCTTCAATGCCATACTTTTAGCAACCACACATATGTGGAACATGGAGCACAAAATCAGCCAATCAAATGCATGTGTTTTTTCTTTTTGCTAAACTACCAACGGGATGGAACCCCCACCATGACCCACGCAATACAATATTATTGCGATATTGTGCCAATTCAATTTGTATAGCAATTTTCAAAGTATCGCAATGTTTTCTTTTTTTTTCAGAATTGATTACAACTCTAAACAAACTTGGCACATGCTTCACTCTTGGAGGCTGTGCTGCCTGAGCCAATGGGTAAACAATTTAGAGTACGTCACCTGTAGGACTTCGGAGGAACTGCAATGTTTCACTACCTCAAATACAAACGATTTTGTCGATACCTGAAACGCCGGGCAAAACAATTACAGTACGTAACAATCGATTTTTATCCCATCTCTACTAGAGACTGTAATCTTTTTAAACCCGATCTGACCCACGACATAGAAATATCGATCTGCTCTAGGTCTACTTGAATTATATTTTACATTTACATTTCAGCATTTGGAAAACGTCCTTATCCAGAGCGACTTACATTTTTCTCTCATTACACCATCTGCGTAGTTGAGGTTTAAGGGCCTTGGCTCAAGGGCCCGACAGGGGCAATTTGGTGGTAGTGGTGGGGTTTGAACTTGGGACCTTCTAGACCATAGTCCAACACCCTAACCACTGACCTACCCCTGCATATTTTATTGCAACTTTTGTACATTCCATCTCAATTTTTTTTTTTTAAATCTAAATGTTTATTGGAAATTCTCTCTTTAGTTTAATTGAATTCTTACAGTGCAATTTTCCTTTTACTGTAGTGAAATCTTTCTATTCTGTTCCATCTTAGGTCACAGACAGTCTTGTATACAGTGTATGGTTGTATAGTGATAAAATATAAATTTGATGTATATTGGGAAAATAATACTTGATATTAAGGAAGTCATTTCAAGAGAAACTAAGCACAACCTACCAACATTCCTTGAAACTATTTCCCAAGCTTGTATTAAAGAGACACAAAAGCGAGGAATATAAAGGAAGCTAAATGAAAAGACGTGCGGGCTGTACGGAGGCTTCCTGGATAGAAGAGGGACAACAGACCACCTCATGGGACTCACTAAAATAGAGCTCTCTAGTGTTCGACTGAGAGCAGACTATCAGAATGTCTCAATCAGATTAACAAGTGTTTAAAAAAAAAAAAAAAAAAAAAAAAATTTACACTCTGGGGGGTGGGGGGGATGGGAAGCTATGTTAACAGCAGCGTTAACACAGATGTAGAAGATCAATGGTTGTAACCCACCGTCAGCTGCTAAGTGCTGTCTTGTGGTTAATTTCTGGTAGGTGGCATGTCCAAGGAGTCAGGACAGATATAGAAGCTGACAGGATGTGCTCGAAATCATGTTCTACTTCTGTCCTTCAGCTTTTCACAACCTTTAAATACCCAGGGCAGGGCTAAATGGCGAGAAACAACCGAGACGGAACGAATAGTACGAGTACGGTACAGGCTGTTACTAGCTTAAGGATCAGCAGAATTACATACAAGTTCTATAACAGGAAGAGAGTTAAAAGTTTGTGGAAGAAAGTGTCTGGGATTGAGAAACCGTTCAAAGACATGAAGGTGAATATTCGGTCAGTCACTGGCTGGGTGTAATTTACCTCCATGTAAACCAGAGAAACGAGCATAGCCTACGGTATAACGGAGAGGTCGAGCTAAATTACCACACACACACTTAGGAGAGCACGAATCTTGACCAGCGGTAAGGAAGCAGACGAACGCCTGGGTTGCACCGATAAAGCGAGTTCGGCTGCCTGAAATCTGGTTCTCGTGTTACGAGAATCAAACGTCAAAAGGTTAATAGAAACCTCCCTGGTGTTTGATCCAGACTGGTTGGCCTGATCAAAGCGGAAGGTTTAATGCATGCTACTCTGCACTGCTTGCTTTAGGAGGGGGAAAATGGTGGGAAATGGGGGGTGAAAGAAGGAAGGAATAAACAGTGATATAGCACAGTGAGTCTGCTGTCAAACTGTTTAATAATGTGAAGAGGCAAAAGAAGAGCTGAGGATGAGGGAAAGGAGTCAATGCTTTCACCCTAGCACTAGACCTTGCTGACCCCCAGTGCTCACCAACGCTAATCAAACGTCTGCGCTGGAATCGACTTAATTGTTCGGTTCAGTGTATTTATTGTCAGATAAACACACTCGGCAACCAAAGTAATTTCCACTCTGACGAGAGAACGATAACTAGTAGAGGACAGTCAGTGCCCCCTTGTGCTACCGCTCCTGTACCTGTACATGCCGCTACCATGGGAGAGGTGTACCAAGAGGCAGGAAATGCAGCGGATGCCAGCTGCCGCAAAAAGAATAAGAAAGGTGTTGGGGTCTGCGGGGTCGCCACAGGGGACCATCTGATCCCCGCTCAACAACTTGGCACAGGTTTTATGCCGGATGCCCTTCCTGACGCAACCTTCCTATTTTTACCTGGGCTTGGGACCAGCAAGGCATCCAGTGGCTGGGGTTTGGGCATTGGCTGGGAATCGAATCCAGGCCCTCCACATGGTAGGCGAGAAACATGGTTTTTCTTTAAAAAAAAAAAAACCCAAGGTAGACTCAAGCAGCATGGATCTGTACCGTCAACACAGCACTGGTTAATGACCGATTTAAAAAAAAAAAAAAAAAGAATGCTTATACGTTCTGTTGGCGTGTGTAGATGGAGACAAACTGAGCTTTTGGGTTTTCTGATATCATGTAGAACCAAAATTATTACAGTTTACTGCTGGCGGGATACAGAAACGTCACAAAAACGTACAACTCACAAGATGCGAGTATTATTATTAGGTCAGAAAATAGTAAAGAATAGTTAAAATTAAATTCATATATTGTCATATTGCCTAGGTTGTGCTAAAATAAATAAATGATAATGTGTAGATGGGGGGGGGGGGGAAGGTTTGTAGGTCGTATACCTGAACTGTAAAGTTAATAGAAAAATCAAATAAACAAAAATGTAGATTGTGCTAGAAGGTCATATACATTTATTGTTTATTGTTTGTAGTAGACGACGTTTGTGCTGGCAGGTAAAGCTGGTCTATTCCGCTGGTTACCGCCGCAGGAATGTTTCAGACCTGTGGGGAAACACTGACGTCGCACTACGGAGACTCGGACATTAAAGCCTCGGGACATTTGGCTTCATACAGTTGGTCGAGTGAGGCGACGAATAAAATTATGTCAAACAATACAGTAGTGACAATAACTAGGCGTTCGACCTCTATTGTGAAGCTCCATGGCTACAAGAGAAACCAGGGACTCCAAAGAAATGGGACAATTAGTTAGGAAGGCAAGCTCGCAAGCGCACACAGCAAGCGGCCAGATGGCATTTTGTTCTCGTTTGTCATACCGGCCTGATAGGAGGCGAATGTGATTATGCGCGTACGAGGAAAAAGGTGTTTATTGGTTACGATGAGCCGGCTGGTCACAACAGGCCTCGGAGCCAGCCTTCAGGCAGAGAGCTGACAGCGAAAATTTGGCTGCCGGGGACACGACGCCCACAGAACCACAACGCCTGTCATACATTACATACCATCTGTCTGTCTCCATAAACCCCTCTCTCCCCTAGTGAGAAGTCTTTTTCCTAATAGACAGATGAGGACGAAGAACCCTGTGCACGGTTTATAAACCCTCCCCAACAGTGACCCAAACGTGACGTGAAACCAGCGGAAAAATTCTACTACTCGTAAGAAAAGCAAGAGAGGAAAAGAGGGCAGGGGTGAGAGACACGCAAGCCCAGGGCAAGTGCGCAAGCCTCTCATCCAGTCTGCTGGCGAGAGCCCGAGCTCACGAGAGTCTGCCGTGGGTTGTGAAGCTGCAGTTCTTCTCTTCATTTCTCTCTCCATCCTCTCCCCGAAGCGGTTTGTGGCCTTTCAAGAAAGCAGGGAGAATTTGGCTGACTCACTGGTCCTGCCTTCCGGTACCGAGCAGTCAAAACAAGATGAAACAGGAGGCGAGAGAAGGAGAAGGCAAGGGGAAAAAATAAATAAATAAATAAGAAATAGCGAAGCCCCCCGAGCACTCGGTCACAGCTACTATACAAACTCGCCTGCGATGAGCTCTGCGCAGCCTTCGAGAGCCGCGGGCACTTCACATTCCTTCACACAAAAACAGCGACCGATAGCAACAAGTATTTGAAGAAGGAAAGCAGATTCAGCTCGATTACGAATCCGGTTTGAAACGGTCACAATGTTCTGTCGGACCGCTCGTGTCCTGTGCAACGTGACGCCGCGCTAGTCCAGAAACCTCGCGCGACACGGCGGTTTTAATGAGCCGGTGAAGGTGAAGGCTCCTACTTCAGCCACTCCTCAGGACCTTGATGACGTGCAGAGAAGAAAGAAGAGCGCTCGAAGGAAGAAAAAAAAAATCTAATCTAAAGAGTATAATCGTTTCAAGGGTTTAAGACTGCTTCTGTTTTTACCAATAATACCTTTTTTTTTTTTCAGAACATGCTTTTATTTTTTATACGCTTCAGCCTTGAAGTCCGGCTGCTGAGACGATTATGAGGGGAAAATGTACAACGCATGCCATCAACTCTTAACCGGCTCACAACAGCTAAAAAGACTCCAATGTTTTAAAACTGATAAGTGATTCTTTACTTCACCAGGAATTCACACAAATGTAATCAAAGCTGGGATTTGAAATCACACTGAGTAAATGTAGCATATCTTGGTTTGTGTTATGTCCGTAGACTGGGAGGGACAATTGTCCTGACCGGAACAGACGACTTAATAAAATACGAGAGTGAGGAGAGGAGGAAGATAATGAGAGGGGGGAGGGCGACTTGCTCCAATAACCTGTTGCTTGTACAGTTTGTGGGACTGAAACCTGTGAACTCGATCTGCTTCTTAACACAAATGTCTGTCTTTCTATGTTCCTTTAAAATTCGGTCCCCAGTGTTGTGATGAGCAATCGTTCATGCACACCCGCCTGGCTTCATCATCTCTGTACACACTCGCGCAGGGACAAACGGTGGCACCGGAGCGGTACGAGACGGACAGAGCGACCTGGAGGTGACGCTGTGTGTGTGTGTGTGTGTGTGTGTGTGTGTGTGTGTGTGTGTGTGTGTGTGTGTGTGAGAGAGCTGCTGCAGGGTGACGGCGGTGTGCTGTTGTGAGATATGAAGGTGAGCAGTGAGAGGAAAGAAGGTTGTGTTTGTGCATAAAAGGGAAGCAAGAATCAGTAGGATAAAACCATAAACCCACACATGAAAGCGTATCTCATCCCGCCTCTCCTCTGTGGCCTCCGCTGCTCTCGGAGTTGAAAAGTTCACAGGGTCTATGAGCTGAATCTCTCTCAATCCTTACAACATTTCACTTCATCCCTTTGAAATGCCTGCTTATGCAGCTGTCTTTGTGCATTTGTGTGCGCGCGCGCATCGGAGAATAAATTGGGCGAATTAAGTCGAATATACAATTTTTGTGTGTGTGTGTGTTTCCGGAGAAGTGAAACCGACATTACAAATTTGAACACGCTGCAGGCTGGGACGACGAAAAGGAAAGGAAAAAAGAAAAATCGATCGCAAACCGAAAGCCACACAACAAAAGTGCTTTATGAGCTCGCAAAAAAACAAAAACACACACAAACATCCTCTGCTTTAACTCGGTCATCAGGTCCGAGAACGAACCCGAGCGCCGGGACCTCTTCGTTTGGAAGGAATATTTAATTGTTAAAGGTGGTTTCACGCCTCTGAATGAGGAGAAGACGGCGTTCATTACGTGAGCAGAGACAGAAAGATTTGTCCTGCTGGGTCTTAATCACACCGAATGATGTAAAATGTTCTGATATTCTAGCGCATAAGACAAAACTGAGTTGGAGAACTGAAGGGCAGAGAGCTGGAATAAGGACGGCCCACGGCTATATTTCATGAGGTCGGGTGCCTCCACTACTCCGCCCACTGGGCGCTCGGTACTCGCTATGGCCTTCTGTTCGCGGCAGGTCGACGGGAGCCACGGATGAGAAACTCAGCGAGAGAACGGAAACGCTTTTTTTTTGCTGTCTATTATTTATTTACATTTAAGGTAATTAATAATTTAGGTTCATTAATTTTAGGTTGTTCTGGTGTGTCTTTTTTTAGCTTAAATTGGTTAAGTTTATTTTATTCCTGTGTCATTTTCACTTTCTTTATGAATACTTGCCCCTTAATTTGTTTAATTTTCTTTAGTTTAATTTTTTTCATAATTTATTCTTACTTTAAGTTAAGGTTGTTTTCATATTTTTATTTTGTTTATTTTTTTACACAGTTTCTTTATTAATACTTGCCTTCATTTGTTTTATTTTTGTCTTTTGTTTGCTTAATTATTTTCTTTTATTTAATTATATATGTGTTGATTTTTATTTTATTAACATTTTTACACGTTAGCTTTTCTTTATTAATTTAAATATTTTTATTGATATTTGTCCTCATTTGTTTTATTTTGCTTTTTTTTTTTGATCATCCTTGTTTTTATTATAACTTAAGGTTGTTTTCATATTTTCATTTTGTTTCGTTTTTTTATCTCCATTTGTTTTAGTTTGTTTTTTTTGTACTGTAGGTTGGTTTTTATATTTGTAAGTTCTCTTTTATTCAATTAATTTTCTTTTAGTCAACTTTACTTTATTTAAGTTTCTATTAGCTGTTTTTTTTTAAAAACCCATTTAACTTTATTTTGGACTTCAGCCTGCCATTTGCTATTTGTTCTTTAGGAGAGCTCTGGAGAACTCCCAGTGTATATACAAGTACCACAGTGAGGGGTTTGGCTCTTGGGATTAAAATCTGACCTGCATGCATAATCAAACTTATGTTTTTAAACACCAGATGGTGCGACTCGGACACAGTGGACTCAGTGATGAACCCCAGTGTCAGAAGTCATGATGTGGTTCAGGTCCTAAATCATCAGACACACTCAAGCGGGTGACCCTGAGGGTGGATCTGTCCCCGGCTCGTGCCCGAGTGGCGCAAGCATTAAAGTGGCGAAGATCATCCGTCTCGATCCGTTTAAATCCATCATCCAGCTTTAATAGACGTGTTTAACATGGACGCTATTCCACTACAGCCCAGTAGGAATAAAAGCGCTTCGTGTCGACACCTCGGTTGGAACGTTCTGACCCGACCACGGCCCGATCAGAATTAAAGGTGTATAAATCCGTAATGATCAATTAATTAGGTAACTGATCGTTTCTCTCCTGCTGGAATAAACATACTCTTTCTGAGCGTTTCTGCCCCAGTTTGGGGTAATTTAAGGTGCCTTGAGTTTCCATGAAGGAATTTTCACTTTCATTCCTGAGAACTTTCATTCTCTCTGAAAACGAGCAAAACTTTCACTTCAGCTTTCCTTCCCTCTGCAGTTTCACGTTTCATACACAGTAAAGCTTTTAACCAACCAAAGACGGGACTGAATTCTTGTAGCCAATCGTAAAGCAGGAGGCGGGATGCAGAGATCAGAAAAGGTAGGAAGCGCGACAAACCTCAAAGTCAGAGAAACAAACTTCAGTTTCCTCTTAATGTTACATTTCTTTCAGGGGGAAAAAAAAAAAAAAAAAAAAAAAAAAAAAAACACTTTGATTAAATGATCCGTGTGTGTAAACGAACATCTTATCAGATCAGCGAGTCTCTAATGATTTCAATCAGGAATATCGTCAGCTGTTGGGGTTCTTGGTGGATCTTCCGAGGTTCTCAGAACCGTCAGACGTTAAGGGCAAAGTGTCACGTGAGTGTCGCCCCTGCGAAAATACCCCCCAAGTGTAATTAACTGTAAGATAAATAAAGTGGTACGAGCTAAATTTTCTTTTTCTTTTGTTTTGTTGTGGTTTGTCTTATGTCAATCTGTTTTTTTTATATTCTTGTGTGATTTACACTTTAGTTTTTTTTTTTTAATACTTGCCTTGATTTGTTTTATCCAAAAAAATTTTAACTTAAGGGTTTTTTTTTTTTTTATCTCTGTTTTAGCTTTTTACACTGTAGTTTCTCTTTATGAAGACTTTCCTTCATTTATGTTATTTCTTTCTATTTTTGTCTTTTTTTTTCTCTCTTTTATATCTTCTGATATAAAATATTTATTTTAACTATAGTTTTTCATATTTTGGTTTATTTATGTTTTCTACACTTAAATAAAGTTTTTATTTATTAATGTATTAGTTTGTTATTCTCCAGTAACAACTGTATGTGATGTCTTATAGCCGAATATAAAATTGTGTGTCTACTAACAGAAGATAGAGATCATGCTAGGATGGAGAAGTGAGATGAAACTGATGTAAAAAAAAAAAAAAATTGTAAAGTAATGATGTTATGGTGGGAACGTGTTTAACCGTAAAAAATGTTAAACATGTACAGGTCTAGCATGCTGTAATTTTTTTTTATAATTATTAAATAATCTTTTGTTATGATGTACACAGTATAAGCGATAGATGTGCTTTATCTAAAAGGTAATATCTACTACTGTAGAGTAACAAGTAATTAAATCGTTTTCACACGTGTTTGTTACAGATGAACGTAATAAAAAATAAATTATTAAATAAATAAATAAATAAAAAAATAAAAAAGGGTACTGACCGCCGGCACCAGGAGCTTCTTCACCTCCTCCACGGCTCTCCTCATCTTGATCTCGGCTCGCGCCTGCGTGTCCTCCACCGTGATGAGAACGTGCAGGTCCTCGTTCAGGTGCTCCCAGTTCGGCTTGCCTCGGTTCTGCTCCTCCTGAAACGCATAGGAGACGACGACGTGAGACCGCGGAAAAGTGGCATGGGAGAACTCAAACCCACGCCGCGCGTGAATCAGCGTCCGCATGAGTCAGATGAGAATAAGCCAGAGCTGTCTGACGACGAGAGACGAGAGAGACGGACTGGATGGTGTTTCGCTTCGTGGTCTGATGGAACTCTAGAGCTTTTCTGGTCAAAATCCTGTTTTTATCCTCATCCTCAACCTCATTCGCGAGGTCAAACTCCTTCAGAAAAAATAAAAAATATTCTCCATTTGCTTAGACAGGAAGTAAAAAAATCTTGCATCTTTTGAACAAGATAGCTTGCAACTATATCTGAGTATAATATAATTATTATTAGTTAATAAACAGAAGGGGTCGGAATCACCAAGGACGACTCGATACGATACCTCGGTGCCGGTTCGATCCGTGTTATGAAGTATCATATGATTTTTAGTCGATATTTACAATTCTAAACAAACTTAAGAAATAATTCGCTCCTAACACACGGGATGCTGTGCTGCCTGCTGGTGTGTGTGTAGGATTCTAGAGGACCTGCAACGTTTTACCCCCTTAACGTATATAAATTAAAAACGAATGAAAAAAATATATTGAGTTAATCATATTGGAGGTGTCAAATCGTCTGTCATTAAGGCTGAATCCCATTTCTACCCCTTACCCCTTCACATACCCCTACCCCTCCGTTTGGCGCGTTCACGTGAAGGGGTAGGGGTGTCTCATTTCTCTTTCGGTTGGAGGGGGAGGGGTAAGGGGAAGGGC
>JAQQZT010000005.1:28386990-28400482 GCA_030068275.1 Clarias platycephalus
CATGTTGATTCACTGACCCCTCCCCCTCATGTCTTCACTTCTTAAATAATTTTTCCAAACGTTTCCCGCTTAAAACACACACACTACACCGATCCCCAACATCTGGAAACAATATGGTGGCGCTGTCAAAAAAAAAGTTTTGCCACCCCTGCCTCATACCTTTTTTTTTTTTTTTTTTTGGTAAACACAGCCATTAAAACCGCATTTTTACAAATATATCTGTACACATCTGGACGCACGGCTGCTTCCTTAAATACACACACACAAAACTATAAACTAAGCATTCCTTTTAGCTTTGAACCCAAAAGAGGCTTTGGGGAACTGAAATAAATAAATAAATAAAATAAAATAAAAACGGGCAGCATGCTCCCAAAAACACCACCACCTGTCTGTCTGTCTGTCTGTCTGTCTGTGTGTGTCTGTCTGTCTCTCTCGCGGTCTGTGTCTCTCTTTCCGAGACTGTATTATATTTCCAGACAGAGTAATTTTGGCAGGGTACTTTTCATCACCTCGACTACTGCGCCACACACACACACTTTACACTGTTACTGTGAGAGGAGACGCTGGCGTGTGCCTGATGGACTTATTTACTTTTACCCCAAACTGACTGTTTAAATGCCCCTCTGTAGTTAAGGGCAGTAAAATAACACACTGGAGAAATTGTGTGTGTGTGTGTGTGTGTGTGTGTGTGTGTGTGGACTCACGTCGGGGTATTCTTTGACGGGGACGAAGAGTTTCTCCTGCAGATGGACGATGGCGCCGTGAGCCTCGGGAAGCTCCAGAGGGTGTTTGTCTACCAAACCGCTCACCGTGTCGTTGTACATGTCCTTCCTCACTCTGTTTATCTCTGAAACACACACACACGATTATTTAGATTTTTATATATTTTTGTATGACACACAAACGCGAGCACGCCCCGATCCATCTGTGAGATATAAACACAGACCTGAGTGTGTGACCCCTCCTACACACACACACACAACCTGAAAATACAGCTCCTTCTGTTTCTCCTCACACAGACACCAACCAAATATTCCCAAGGCTCTCTCTCTCACACACACACACACACACACAGAGACAGCTGTAGAACACTTTTGCACAAAGCCTCATTCATAATGTTTGCCAGCCAAATGATCTCATACTGCTGGGGCCAAACGATTTAACACCGGAGGTCCATCTCTCTCTCACACACACCTCTGAATAATGCACGATCATACTTCGTGACTTCGCTCTCACTAACAACTCAGTGACACACTTCACTCTATGCACTTGCTGTTTCTTTTTAACGGCCACGCCCACTTAGGTAGACAGGGACGCCGTCTCGTCTGTTCGCCTCAAAGACGACGTACGCTACGATCGTGTCGCGTAGCAGCGGGCGCTAGTATCCCCGGGACCATCGTCTTGCGTCTAATGTGACTTGCTTTTGCTTTATATGCTCACTGTACACACATACACAAACAGACAAAATAAAGTACAGTATGTTTTACGCGCGCACACACGTGGTCACAGTGTTATCGTAAACAGTACACGCGTACACGGATGTTGATTATATCAGTAAGAGACGAGCACTAAGACCCAGCAGGGGAGACGATTACGGATTTCTCTGCCTCCGCCGTGTCTTTCCTCTACCTCCGCTCGTTTTTTTTTTTTTTGCTCCGCCCTGTCTATGAAACGGCAAACTGCTAGCATCAGTTCGCTCCGCCCTCAACCGAATTTTTTTAAAATAATGTCTCCGCGTTGCGCGACAACGAATCGATTATGAAATTCGTTGCCAACGCTTTTAGTAGTTGATTTTTATCGATTTAATCGATTCGTTGTTGCAGCCCTATTTTATTTTAAGTGATGAAGCTCGTATATGAAGCGAGACCCGACACCAGCTTAGTATTAGTAACTACACACACACATTCGGTTTCTTCACGTTTCACTAAAATAAATCAAAACAGCAACTAAAAGAAATTTTCATGAAATAAAATAAGAGTACACCGGGGCAAAAAGAAAACTGAAACAAACTTAAATGAAAACAACAAAGGTAAAAGAAAATGAACTGAAATAAGTTTAAAAGAAAAAAGTTGAGCTAAAACAGAGCTAAAAACAAACCAAAAGTTTTAGCTTTTAACAAACCAAAAGTTTAAATAAAACAAACTAAAACAATTCTAAATTCTCTGTGTGCGCGTGCGTGTGTGCGCGCAGAGCGATGTTTGTCAAAAGATCTAACATCATGTAGCACACATGAGACAAAAGGAAAACCACTAAACCTTCCCACTAACCACAGACACCTAGTACACACACACACACACCTGAAAGTAAACAGTGTGTTTGTTAAAAAGGACAAAGACACCTGAACACAAACCTCAAGCTGAAACGCAGCCAGAACGAGCGACTGAAAAGATCCACAAACAAACACGGCTCTGCTTTACCGCGACACATCTGGACAACATCTGTGTGGTAGGATGTGAAGACGTAAAGTTCTCCACGGAGAATAAAATAAAAACACTTACAAAAATAAAAAATAAAAAAAATAATAATAGTTTTCAATGTCGTTGTGAAAACTCGACTGGTGAGGAGAAGTTTAAAAATAGTAAATAAATAATTAAAACAGTTAGGACTTCCTGCAAAACAACATCACATCTGATTTTCATGTTGGAGAAAAATAATAAAAAACACTTTTTAAATTAGCTACAAGATCGCCGTTCAAACTCAGATTGCAAACAAAAGCAAATAAAATATTTAATGAAGATTAAAACTCTGATCACGAGTATATTACTTATGATTATAATAATACTAATATTTTTAGCTTTCTGCATTTAAATAATTGCACAAGTCCATAAGTGATTTTGTTTTTTTTTGCTATCAATTGTGGAGCACTTAAAGACAAGTATTTAAATAAGTATTAAGTATTAAATTAAGAATCAAGCGTATAAAACTAAGCAAACTTAAACTGAAGCTAAAATGAAATGATTCACAAAGCAGATGAAAAAAAATAATAAATTAGAACTCCTTGTTACTTCTTATATTAAAACAAAAGTAATAAAACTTTTGTAAACAAAATGAAACAAATGACACTAAAATTTAACAATCTTAATCCTAAACTAAAAAAAAAAAATATATGATATATAGAAAAAAGAAAAAATACTTAATTAAAAAATTTTTTTAATAAAGTAAAAAAAAAATAAAGAAAACCACACTTAGTACAAAAATGAATAAACAAACACCTAGCATGTTATTTACTCATTTTGCTCGAGTGCGTCATTAATTAGGTGTACTTATAAATTTTACTGAATAAACACATTTTTAATAATAATAATATTAATTATTATTAATTAGGAGGTTTGTGGTTTCCATCACCGTGATGAACATCACAGCTCACGGTTTGTCTCTGGTCCACAGACGCCCGGAGAAGCGCTGACCCGCACCACAGTCGCTTCCTCCAGACTCAACACACTGACGCTCATCATCTTTATGAACAACAAAAATAGACTCGCTAAAATCAGAAACTGGTAAGACCAGTGGAATGCGCGCGTAGACACACACACACACACAAAAATGGTGGAAACTAATAATCGGAGTTACAAAACACACAAATCACTCAGAAAAACATCAGCTCCACTGGAACTTCCATCGGCGGTGCCACATCAGCTCCCTGGAGCCGCGTGTGTGTGTGTGTGTGTGTTACCCAGCTGGGTGTCGCGAACCAGATTAGCAGAACATTTTTAGATTAGCTTATTTACAGTGATGTGAAAGACTCGTTGCCGGTTATCACAAACACTTAATTGCAGTTGCTGCCACCAAGTCTGGGCAACCAGTTATTAGGTTTAGGGGGCAATTACTTTTTCACACTGGGCCAGGCAGGTTTGGACAGCTTTTTCCATTTGATAAAAAAAAAAAAAAAAAAAAAAAAAAGAACAGATTTTTTTGTTTGTGACCTCACATAAGAAGAGCCCCTCCCCCCGGCTCAGCTGTTCAGCTCTGCTCTTCTGATCTCTGGAGGAGGAGGCGTGGCTCAGCTAGAGCTCATTTACATAAAGACTGAAACAGCACATTTGGAGGAGGAGTGAAATAAAAGTTTTGAGGTATGGGGGAGGGGAAATGCAGGGTATTAGAGCTGGAGTATTAACACACTTTGAGCGAGCTCTGAGATACGTCTTAAAATACGGGACCTTTAAAGAGCTTTCCACTGACGACACATTAGGGTTGGAGTTGAGACTATTTATAGTTACCGAGGTTTGGCTTAAACCCGTTCAGATCATGTGACCAGGCTCATCACGGGCTGGAAAAATAGATCACAGCGATGACGGGTCGTCATTTCCGTAATATAATTAAAATTATACATGTGGGTTTAAAAAAATAAATAAATAAATAAAAAAACTAAATTTATGGACGTTCTCCTCCATCTCCAGAGTCGGTGAAGGCGGTTTCTCACAGCGCTGCGCTACACTTCACGGCCCCGGGTGTTGTTGTTGTTGTAGGAAAATGTTAGTGATGCAGAGCTAAAACTGTCCTGCCAACGGCAGCGATTTCTGATGTGGGTTCAGTGTACTTTAAACACACACACACACACACACACACACACGATTAAAATATGTTGCATGTATCTCCGCTCTTACAACAGCGACAACTTTTCATGCAAATCAGCAATAAACCGTTTAAAACACGCGTAGCTCTGGCTGAGTTTGGGGGAACCGACCGCGCTTTGCTAATTTCCATGATTCAAGAAATTTACATTCTAGTGGAACCAACATGCAAATTCCAGGTTAATTGAGTCGCATTAGTGTATCAGGCGGTGAGTTCTCCGTTGTTCTCCGTGTGTGAAATTCAAAGGGTTGGTGTTGCGCCCTGAAGACACGTACACAATAAATACCGCCGTATCGTATGGCTCCTGTGTGAGAGTGTGAGAGTGCGAGTGTGAGAGCAAGCGAGAAGGAGAAAGGCGGCGCTGATGGACTGTCCGAGAACTTGTTGTTGCTGTTGTGAGTGACTGGGGGATCAAATTCCCGCCCACACACTCGCGCACGGACAGAAAACTACTTCACACCACCGCGGTGTACGAGCCGCGTTGACAGCGTGCGCCTGGAAAACACCGGAGGACGAGGAGGAGGGGGGATGGGAACGAGGGAAGCGCTCGCGTTCAATTTTGCTGGCATCCGAGCAGAAAAACAGAACATTCCTACTGTATCATTTCCCTTACAAAATAATATAATAAAAACACGGGTTCTTGTCAAGAGTGGAGGATTCCGGCAAGAGGCTCAGCACTGCACACACACACAGTTGATTTCAGCCTAGAGGGTGTTTACTGCGCAGTGTTTTTCCTCCATGTGCACCATTTAACTCCAGATACATCTGCAACCTTCAATATCACCTCAATACAACTACTGAAACATCCACAACCTCATATACACCTTAAGACACACCTGCAACCTTCAATTCCATCTTAATATAACCAACAAAACATCTTCAGATACATCCACAACCTCTAGTACGACCTCAGAAACAACTTCAAACACCTTCGGAAGCGCCGAGACAATCTTTGATTAAACTTCAGATACATGTACAACCTCCAATACCACCTGGACACAACCACTGATTCAACTTCAGATGCATCCACAACCACAATAAACCTCAGACACATCTGCATCTTCCAATACAACCTCAGGTACGTCTGCAACATCTGACGGTACCTTGAAACGACTTCAGACAAAACCACAATCTGCAATACGGCTCCAGATTGATCCGCAACCCCGTTGTTGTACAACAATAACGCACATTCACAACCCGTAACACACATTCAATTAGGCCTACAACGTTTAATACAACTGAAATACACGTACAACCATCGTTACAACCTCCACCTCTGTCTCGGCCTTCACCTAAACAGCTCCGTCCAGAACTAAACCAAACCTGGTGACACACACCTACAGCTAGAGAGACGCGCTTCAAGTAAAGACTAAACCCGTCGCTGCCGGTCCTGTGCTCGTATCTTTAGCCGATTAGCTAGCAGGTAGGATTAGCTGGCGAGACAACACCGAGGTGATTAGCGAGGATTAACAGGAAAGCGCTGGGAAGCTGAGGAGGATCGATCCACGAGCCGATTAAACACAACCAAAACAAAACCAAACACACAAGTCGAGAGACAACAACTGAAGGAATTTAAGGTGTAGAGACGCACAGAGAGAGAGAGGCCTGAAGACAGGCACTCCAGATACAGCGCGCTCCATCCTCACGCAGCAACAACATTCGTAAAAGCTCGCACTATATAGTCATCGTTCATCCTTCACTCCCTCACGAAAGTTCAGCAGACAGGAGGAGACGAGAAATACCTCCAAATTCCTGACGCAGAAATACCGAGAAAAGCTAAACAGGTCTGTGGGAAATCGCTCTCCCGCAGGCTGTACATCACACTCCCACCTCGGGAGTCAGGAGAGAGAGACACACACACAGAGAGAGAGAGAGGGGGTGGGGGGTTAAGTAAAATAAATAAGAGAGACTGACTGGAAGAGTAAGACTAAGAGATAGAAAGAGAGAAAGGAAGTGAGGCAGAAAGAAACAAAGAGGAGGAAGAGAGTGAAAGAGAAATAAGACACAGGACAGAGAGAGAAAGATTATAAATAAAGAGACTAAAAAAAATTTTTTTAAAGGAGAGAGGAGAAACTACAAAAGGGAGGTGGGGGGGCGCAATGAGGGAGAAAGAGGGAGAGAAAAAAAAAAAAAAAAGAGGACAAGCATTAATGAGAAAAAAGGAAGGGAAAAAGACAAATTGAAAAAACAGCGAGACAGATAACAAGGAAGACGGGGAGAGAGACAAAGACAAAGGGAGGAAGTAAAATGGAGTGAGGCAGAAAAACAAGGGAAGAAGAAGAGTGTGAGAGGTGGAAATGGAAAAAGAGAGAGAGAGTGGAGGATTTGAAAGACAACAAAAAAAAAAAAAAGAAGAAAAGGAGGGGAAGACGACAATAAATATAAAAAACCTATACATTGAAAAAGAAAAGAGACAGACAAAAAGATTTGGAGAGAGATGGAATGAGGGAGCAAAAAACAAAGGAAAGTAGACATGGAAAAAGACAAACAAAAAAGGGAAATAAAATGTGAGAGAGAGAGAGAGAGAGAGAGAGAGAGAGAGAGAGGTGGCAGAAATTGATTTTCAGAGCCAGGAATTTTCACATGGTTCAGCTCACATGAGAAACTTCAGCGTGTCTCTGGTATCAAGAAGCCAGTTTAATTGGAGAAGTGTGTCCGACACACACACATGAACACAAACACACACACACACACACACACACACACAGGTTTATCAGTCACTGTCAGGTGTGTTATTATCATTGCATTCCACACAAAACAAAACAAAATGCAGCTCATTATATTTATATAACTCTCTCTCTCTCTCTCTCTCACACACACACACACACACACACACACCTAATTCTTATCAGAGGTCTGAACAGTGACGTGTACTTTCAGTGTTAAATCCCCACGATTTCCCTCCAGCTTCGAGCTCCGCCCCAGGCTTCCCATCTTGCCCGATAAATCCCGCCTTCTGTGTTATGATTGGTTACGGGAACTCGAGATTTCTTTTGATGAACATTCATGACTATAAAACCCTTCTTAACTGAACTAACAGAAAAAGTCTCAAATCTCTCTCTCTCTTCTTATCGCTACTTTTTCTCTCAGTATGTCTATTTTCTCTCTCTTCTTCTCTCTCTTCTTCTCTCCCCCTCTCTGTCACTCTTCCGTTCCATCACTACCTTTTTTCAGTCTTTTCCTCTTTTCTTTTCAATTCCATCTCTATCTTTCTGCCTGGTTCTCTTACTGTTTTGTTTCCTTCATTCTCTCACTCTCCCTTTTTCCATCTCCACTCTTTTCTTTCTCTTTCAAACACGTATCTTTCTTCGTCTGTATTTTCTTTTCCTGATTCTTCAGTTCCCATCAGTCTCTCTCTCTCTCTCTCTCTCTCTCTCTCTCCATCTGTAGATGTTCTCGCAGTAAAGCTGAAAGATTTATTGTAAAATATTGAGAGTAATCTTGCTCTGCTCTGTGTTATTAGAGCGGTGATGAATATTTATGGAGAGCGAGCACTAAAAGCTGCTCTCATTAACCCGCCTGACTCAGCACACTGCACGCCGTGTTTATCTGCTCGCTGTATTTACCGGTTTGATCCAGATGAGGATCGACGGGAGCGTTAGACGCCGCGTCCGAGTCCAGTCCGATACGAAACGTCGCGCGGCTCAGACGAGACGCTCTTCAGAGGAAAGATTGCGGACTTCTTTACTGTAGCAGGTTTATACTCGTTATTAACGTTTTATCATTTCTACAGCCGCGGCCAAAAGTTTTTGAGAATGATAGAAATATTAATTTTCACAAACTCTGTTGATCCAATGTTGTCGATCTTTTTGTCAGATGTTACTCTGGTACATTGAAGTATAACTACACAAAAGAAGTGTTAAAGTCTTTAAAGGGTCAATATTTGCTGATGCTTACTGTTGTTCTTCTTCTTGAGCGAGCCGACTCCCGTGGCTGAGGATCAACTACACATGGACGATCTCATACTGTTGGCATGACACAGGACTGATGCTCGCTCTCACCTTTTCTTCTCCAGACAAACATTTTTTTTCTCCAGACAATAGGAAAGGGGGTTCATCAGAGAAAATTGCTTTACCTCATTCCTCGGCAGTACAACCTCTGTACCTTTTGCAGCATATCAGTCTGTCACTGCTGTTTTTCCTGGAGAGAAGTGGCTTCTTTGCTGCCCTTCTTGACATGTACAGTATGAAGGTGAGCGGAAGAGCGGAAGTGCAACAAACGGGCGGTAGACTGTGCTAGGCTAAAAACAAACCCTAGCCAGCGGACTCTCCCATCCATCATCCTATCCAATGTTTGCTCCCTGGACAATAAACTTGACTACATCCAACTCCAATAGACTACACGGCATGAGTGTAGAGACTGTTGGATCTTTGTGTTCACGGGGACATGGCTCAGCAACAGAGTTCCAGATGACGCTATTCACCGAGACGGGCTAGCCTCGTTTCGCACCGACAGAAATGCAGCTCTATGCGGTAAGACCTGCGGCTGTGGCTTGTGTATTTACATCAACACGGAATGGTGTAAGAATGGTGTGCTAGTTCCTGGTGTGCTAGATATTGCTCATCATTGGTTCAGTTTGTGACTGTTAGATGTAGACCGTTTTATTTGCCGCGGGAATTCACCACCGTTTCCATTATCAGAGTGTACATTACACCTAGCGCTAATGCTAAGTAAGCGCTTTGTGAACTGTGTGCAAAGATCAGTGAACTGCAGAAAACATACCCCGATGGCCTGTTTATTGTCACTGAAGATTTCAAACATGACTGAAACATGTTTAGAAAGGCTGCAACTTATGGAGACTTCACTGACTCGGAGGAGAACACGTCATCAGTGATCAGCTACATCAACAAGTGCACCGATGACGTCACTGCCTCCAAGAGCATCATCGCATGACCCAACCAGAAACCGTGGATTACTGCGGAAGTGCGTGCACTTCTGAAGACCCGAGCCACCGCCTTTAGAACAGGGGACAAGGTGGCCCTAAGAACTGCAAGGGCCAAACTGTCCCAGGCCATCAGAGAGGCGAAGCACCCAGAGAATCGACAACCACTTCGGGGACAGCGGTAACACACGGCGCATATGGAGGGCATACAAGCCATTACCATCTACAGGACAACATCACCTGCCTGTAATAGTGACGGCTCCCTTCTAGATGCGCTAATCAGCTTCTACACCCGGTTCAACGCGCAGAACGACGTGACTGCGAGAAACGACCTCGGCTGATGTGAGGAAAACTCTACAGAGAGTCAACCCATGTAAAGCTGCTGGAAATATCCCTGGCAGAGTGCTCAGAGAATGTGCTGAGCAGCTGGCAGATGTTCTTACCGACATCTTTAACATCTCTCTGAGCAGCACCATTGTTCCCACATGCTATAAGACTACCACCATCGTCCCGGTCCCGAAGAAGTCTTCAGTGTCCTCTCTCAATGACTACCGTCCTGTTGCACTCACGCCCATCATCATGAAGTGCTTTGAGCAGCTTATCATGAGCCACCTCACGGACCTGCTGCCCCCCACGCTGGACCCATCTGGCCCTCACACACCCTGACAAGAAGGACTCCTACAGTACATTCGAAAACTGTACATAGATTTCATACTATCATCGCCAAACACCTGATCAAAGTACAGAAATTTAGCTCTGAAGTTAAAGGCAGAGTGACATTCGTGAAAATTATTTGAAAAAGATGAAAGGGAAAGCAAGGTAAATAATAATAATAATAATAATAATAATAATAATAATAGGTTAAGTCTAGTCTTAAGACTACGAATCTCTAACACACAGCAGTCTCAGAGCAGCACTGCTCACCGCAGTCCAATCAGAGTCTCACACACACATTACTGATCAGAGGACCAGAGTTTATCTGGAGCACTGGGACATTCCGACCCAAACTGACCAACCCAAACCCGGTTTAGACTACACTGCTATCGGGCCCTAAAGAGAGACCCTGAATTGGCAGATAGTCAGAGATATAAAACAGAGAAGAGATGAGACACATGAGAACCTTGCTGTCCGGAGAGCAGAGAGTGTGAGCTCAGGGTACGAGCGATAAAGTCCAGACCGTGCTTTACTGTTGGCATGACACGGGACTGAGGGCAACTGGAGGCCTGGTTCCTGCAGCAAGCCGCGGTCGTATGGTCTGGCGGTGGTATACATGAACACCGGTCGCACCAATGTCGATATACCTTGTAAAAGAAATGCATTACAACACAAAGTAAACAAAGTAGCACGATTTTGGCCCGCTGCATGCTACTCCCGTGCCGCTATCTTGGATCGACATACCGTCTCATAACCTGTAATGATTCATTTTAAGATTCTTTCACATTAGAGTATCAAGTATCCATTTTTTTCACAGATATAATAATAATAGTAATAATAATAATAAAGACTGATATCGAGACAGATTTGAGCTTTCGTTCTGGCTTTGTGAAATGTCCCAGAAGCGAGGACAGGACAGCTTTGAGTTCTCAGTAAACCCGTTCACCTAAACCCGTTCGCAGGATAATTACAGATAAGTGAATGAGGGATTTAGTGCTTTCACAGGCTCTCTCTCTGTCTTTCTCTTCTGTTTTACAAAAAGCTTTAAAGCAAAAAAAGCAACAAAAAAAAAAGCATGAGGAAGTGCTTACTCCAGCAATCAGAATTTTGCAGATGGATCTGAACTACAGAAATGAAATCTGATAAAAGACTTTGCCGAGATGTTTTCTTCTCCCGAAGTTCGCTCCAGGTGAAAGCAGGTCCGGGCCGAGGGTGAGGAATTACCCGCCTCGCTTTTCATTTCATTTTCCCCTTTGATCTGCAAAGGAGGACGAAATTATTCAATTTCACACACTCTACATGAGCTAATCGCGTTCCTGAGGTTAGGGGCGAGTGATCCGAGGAGGCAGTTTCTCTCAAAAATGCTTCACTTTGCTATATACGCTATATGTACTCATCATCTCTCCTCTTCCTGAGTTTTTTTTTTTTTTTTAGATTCTCAATTTTTTTTATAAACTCAAATCTTTCCTCAGTGATAAAAAAAGATTGTGAGGCAGCATCCAGGAAGCCTAAACCTATATACAGAGTCAACTCCAAAATGACTGACGTCCCTCCATCGAACTAATACAGTCACATACTAATATTTCTGGAATATGGCCGTGCCATCAGGGAAGTAATAGATGCAATAACCTGGTCATTCAGGTCGTCACCCGGCTTCATTTTATTGCCACATTTATGGCATTTGGCAGATGCCCTTCTCCAGAGCGACATTTATTTTTGTCATTAAACATCTGAGCAGTTGAGGGTTAAGGGCCTTGCTTGGGGGCCCAACATTGGCAAGTTCAACTGGAATCTTCCAAACAGCACTTTAACTTCTTAACCACTGATCTACACCTGAATGTAAGGTTGCTGAGTCTAGACATGAGTAACTGATCAACGCCAGATCATAACGCCATCTCCAGAGGCTTGTACAGTGGACACTATGGGTGCATTGCTTCTTGCGCTTACACTGACACGCCCATCACTCTGGAATAGGCTCAATCTGGACTCATCAGGTCACATGGTTGATTTCCATTGATCCAAAGTCCAATTTCCATGCTCTCTAGAAAACTGAAGACTTTAAAGCCTTCGCCGGTATTAATAAATGTGTTGGACAGTTCTTAACCCAATTCCAGTCATTTTAAACGATCTCCTTAGTTGTTTTCTTTGCTTGATGAAGGCTCGTTTTAAATAGTTTTTGTTTTTGCCTGCTTAGAGTATAAGGAATAAAACACCCCATTACACATTTCATTACATATTTTTAAAGTGATTTCTGCCTCTTATATGAAAGCATAAATGTGTCTCTCCTGAAGATACAGTATGAGGAAAAATTGCACTGGAGACTCCTTCCATACACGGTACATAAAAACTTCACCATGTACACCGCCTTCTGTAACAACATGTGTTATATGGTAGCTTTAATATAAGCCTGTCATAGAAAAATTTAAGTAAATAATAGTATAATTAATTGTAATGAGGAGATTAAAATGAATACAGATCAGACAGGCTGATATTTACACCGACTGTGCGAATCTGTAAGGTGCAAAATTTAAATAAATTACAATTATAATTAGCGCCGCCGGCCTGATGTGATTTACCACAGGTGGTTGGAAAACGGCCCAGTTGTAGCACAGACGTGATTTTTTCAGGAGTAATAACTGTAATATTATGTCCTCCAAACCTACACCTCAGCAACCTAAACTTTATTTACGGATGTTTTAAATTTTTTCCCCCCCAAATTAGATGTTAGTGAAACTGAAATCAAATGTGGTCAGCAAAATGCCACAATATACTATAACAAGATGACAATCGATACTGTAGTGTTTATAATGGAGAGCGGATGGGGCAGAAATTTAGACACACACACACACACACACACACACCCACACCCACACACACACACACACACGTAATCTGCATTCAGATGCAGTCACACTCCGGATTAATGCTCCTCTACTCCTATCAACTTAAGTATCCAAACTGCTTATGATTCATTACCTTGGGGTCAAAGGTCACACCCTGACTGTACCTGTGGCCTACAGCGTGAATATCACTTTATTAACAGCAAAAGAGGAAGTATATAAAAATAGTCCAGGAGAGAGAGAGAGGGAGAGAGATACACATTTGAATTTCTTTACCCAGATATAGAGTTACCCCTCATATCAGTGTCCTCTTCTTCCGCTAATTACACTACCGGTCAAAAGTTTTGACACCTCTTCTAAGTGCATGGTCTTTCCTGGTTTTTATTTCTTTCTACAATGTAAAACGATGCTGAAGGCGTTCATCCAAAAATACACACTAATCTCCTTTGAACAGTTGATATTGAGACGTATATCTGCTCCTTCTGCTCTGTAAAGCTTCATAACGGCTCTAATCTGAGGTGCTGGTTGTTAATTGGTGATTTCT
>JAQQZT010000005.1:28510142-28529285 GCA_030068275.1 Clarias platycephalus
TGTTTTCTTTGAGTCGTAAAGGTGCTAAAAAGCACAAATGTCGAAATATTACAGGTTTTTGTTTTGGGTTGTATCAGTGTGAATTTTGTGTCGTTTTGCAAAATGCTACAGTATAACTCCATCTTTCACAGTTTCTGTCATAATGGATAAAATCAGCCTGCAGTTCTGTTTCTGGTTATTTAAGTATAAAATTTCGCATCAATAATACCCTGGTTGATTTTAAAAACAAAATATAGCGCAAACTTGCACTTTGATTGTGATTTTGTAGTGACACAAACATCAAGAAATGGCTCAAAAAAACATAATAAACAATACCAAACCTTCGATTTACAGCATCCTTGAAAACAGATTAATATCGTAGTACAGCTATATATAACCAACAGCTTCCCACACACAGCGTGTGCACTGTGACTCTTCTAAACAAATCGCTTGTGCATATGTTACATTTTGTAATATTATTTCTCCACTTAAAAGCAGCGCATACAATATAGTCTCCCTCATCATTTTGTTAAGTATAAAAGATGGTGTTTGAACAACATCCAAATCACATTGTGTCCTGCTCCACAGAATGCATGGCGGAGCATTTACTACAGCAGGAGTGACCGCAACGGCGCTAACAGACTGTAAACGTCCTTTTCTTGGCTTCAACCATTTCCAAAACCCTTTTTGAACACATTCAAACTGCTCAGAACAGCCGCTGTGTAGAACAGGACAGAATCACGTTTGGCTCGACACGACGCACCGGCTCTCGCTTGAAATTCTACCGTCCGTGTGTCGTGCTTTGCTTGAAATGTGTACGTTTAAAACTTTTAAAATAAGGTTAGATACTGTAAATTGTGTGTCAGAAAATGGTATTGCACCAGAAAGAGTAAAAAAAATTATAATCAGAAAATGGTGTTTATCTCGTTTTGCTGTCAAACTGTTCAATTACAGTCAGATTTCAGGTGCTTCGACCATCATAAAAGCTGAGAACGAAAGAGGATTAAGGAGCGATCCGTGAAGGACGTCTCGCTCGGAGATCAGATCATCGCTCAGGTGCTTACAATGACAAAACTTTGACCTTGATACTGATACCAAGGACTTCTGTGATGAAAATAAATGACAGGAAGTTACACAAAGAAAACGTCTCATGACAGAAAGTGACCAAAAAAATAAAGAAATGATGAAAACTCATCTTTTATTCAATAAATGTACAGAGACGCTACTGGACTCTTACTCGCGGGACATTTTATATGATTTAATTTCACTAATTCTAAAGAGAAAGAAGTTTGGAATTCGTTTGTGCGAACATTGCGAATGTTCTACAACTCTATCTATAAAAAGGTATGACATGCTTTTTGTTAACAATCCGAATACAGTGTATATAAAAGTTTACACACCCCTGTTAAAATAGGAAGTTTTCATTGGAAAAAAAAAGAACCCAAGATCAGCAGATCAATATTACAGGTAGAACTGTTCTGAAAGTGAAGGTGGATTCTGAAAGTTCGGCACAATAAACTAACCAGCGTTTTTTACCAAAAGAGCGCAAAACTCGTAGAGAAGCATGGTGGTGGCAGCATCAGTACTTCTCTTAAACTGGGACTGGGGCTCTATTCGAGAATCATGGATCATACATTTTTAAAAATGATTCTCCTACCAGCATGAAGGTGTGAATCCAAAGTGCGAATCCAGATCAACAAAGGGGCCGGCTTCAGAAGGAGGAGATCAATGGCGCGGATCTAAATCCTGGTAAAAGCCTGTCGACAGATTTGAAGCGACCAGGAGATCTCCTTATAATTTGACGTTGATGGCTAAATGGTTAGCCCTGTCGCACCGCACATTCCCTCCTGGACTGGCGGTTCGAACTTCATCACTGGACCGTGTGCATGGAGTGAGTTCGCATGTTCTCATCACGCTCGGTGGGTTTCCTCTGGTTTTCCAAATCCAAAGATGTTCACTGTAGACAGATTGGAGTTTCCAAATTCCTCGTAGTGTACGACTTCCCCTTAGTGGTGACTCCTGGTGCAGTGAGTGTCATGGGTAGTTGTGGCTTGATCGCAATGTCGGCTTGAATCGATGGATGCATCAATGGATGTCAAATTAAAGCTTTAACATTGCACTTCATAAAAACCTGCAAGTTTAACAGGACTGTGTAGACTTTTTGTTTTTATATCCGCTTTATTGGAAAATTGCTGTCATGCGAGAGGCTTAAAACCCCTTCAGGAAGTGATTTTATTTACAAAGTAACCAACGTCTAGGTGTTAACAATAACTCCATGTGCCGTGTCTGGATTTCGTGAATTATTTTTCAATAGCACAGCATGCGTCGTCATGATGTTTTCTGTTTTTTTTCTGAGCTGTTAACTGAAATTAGCCGTGATTGAGCTTCGACAAGCAGCTTTCCCCTCTTTTCAGATGGTGTGTGTGTGTGTGTGTGTGTGTCTGTGTCTGTGTCTGTGTCTGTGTTTCGTGCTGTGTTCACAGGCTTTACAGAATAACTGTCTGTCTGATTGACGGGAGCTTTCGGGTTTCTGCTCGGCTCTGACGCGGCTGACAGCGATGACGTTTCTTCTCTTACCTTGATCATTTTAACTTTGATCACTTGTTTCGGATGGTTGTTGCTTCTTGCTGAAGTGAGATTTCTACAAAGCTGGATTCACTGGCTGGGTGAACAACTTTAAATAAAATGTGAAAATTTGATGTAAGATTTGGCGGAAACACTGAACGTTGACACGGCGCGACAGTACTGTGCGTCTTCGTTACCGGCGACCTGTACACCCGGAGGGAGGTGAGGAACCTAAACCGGGTCAGAAACAGAAGAGCTGTCACGTCGGTCATGATGTACGTCAAAAGCAGCGCTGAGAATAGAAGACATGATTGTGTTTTCGGGGCCCCGGTGCCACCCGGAGCACGAGGACGGTGTACAGGAGCGATTTCGAGTGTATTAGCGGCGCGCGACCTGCAGCAGGAGACGTGTTAATCGAGTGACAAATGTGCTTGGAGATGTTTGAGCTGACAGCAGGGGGAGCTCAATTTATCAATAGGTTGTGATATAAAACAATAAGAAAACTAACTTTATATGGTTAAATCATGCGATAACTCAACGGGTTTACGTCTTTACAGCACTACAGCGGCATTCGGGGCCTCATAAATATCCCTAATAAAGGCAGAAACTGTTATAGAGGGTGTGGAGGACCAATTTAGAAGTCTGGGTAGAGATATATATCCACCCCGTGCGCGCGCACACACATACACACACACACACACACACACACACACACACACACACACACACACACATAGATATTGCCACTGCAGCACAACGCCGCAACGCTGCAATAAACCCATATCAATTCAATTCGGTTCAATTTACAGTCTGCTCTATTGCCATGACTGCGTTTCTTTACAGTAGACCCAAAGTAATTACAAGGAAGGAACTAATAAAGAGCAGGAAAATAATGTACAAGGATTAAAAAAAGAAAAAGAAAAAAACTGTATTATCTCCATGATTGTTAAGTTTATAAAAAAAATAAATAAACGAAAAAAATAAAAACACAGACATGCTGGCGGTTCGGTGGTGAGCACTGCTCCCTCACACCTCCACGGTTGGGGCCTGGAATCTCACTTTTGGTCTGCTTGCAAGTTCTCCCAGTGTTTTGTGGGTTTCCTTCCACAGACAAAAGACATGTGGTGTGGACTGACTCCAAATTTATAATAAGACGTGTGTGTGTGTGTGTGTGTGTGTGCGCGCTTGTACCGTGCGACGGGTTGATACCCCTTCCAGGTGGTACCCCTGAGTTCCCTGGGATCGTCTCCGGGATAAGCGGTAGAAACAATGGATGGATGTACAGTACATAGATATCTGTCAAATATTGTTCCAGAGGTCATGTGACCACAAGGAAAAAGCAATAAGCAACACGTATGTACACGTAGTAATGCGTTCCCTTGAGGCTGATGACGCAGGTGCATTAATTCATTTAAAACGTTCCATGATGGATAAACACCACCAACCTGAGAGATTTGGAGCCTTGCACCTCCAGGTCCTAGATTCGATTCCCATGTCGGGTCAGTGTGTACAGTATGGAGTTTACATGTTCTCCATACACATATATGTTTCCTCCGGGTTCTCTGGTTTCCTCCCAAAGTCCAAAAACATGCAGATTAGGCCTAAATGGCGTTCCCAAATTACACGTAGTGTGTGCATGTTGACCGGACGTCCTACCACGGTTGAAAAAATCACGTTGGGCTTCACGGTCCCTAGTTGGACTATAGAGGTTCCTAGATGGATGGAGGGACGGATGAAAAACTAAACTAAATGGTATATGAAACCAAAGGAAGAGCGAAATTAGTGGCACACAAGAAGCAAAACACAAGTCATGTAATGACAGGAGGTTGGTCTTAAGTCCACCCTCAGAGGATCAGTGAGGAATTCCACACCAGCATCATCTAATAGAAAACGCAAACACCGAACTAAAATGGGTTTGACCAAAAAAAGCAAACCCCACTGACCTTACCAAACCTCAGATGTGCTGTTTGTTTTATGTGTATAATTAAATAAGACAGGATGAGAGCCATACGCAGGTCCTCTTTACACCACTCCTGCTGCATCTGCCACTACTCACGCACAAATGATTAATGATTTGTTTAAGTGGTGTATTGCTGATTCTTGGCCTAGTTCGATATTCAATAATGTTTTGCTTCAACCGCAAGCTAAATGCCTTGCTTTTAATATTCCTCCAAATCAATTAAGAGAGATTGAGAGAGAGAGAGAGAGAGAGAGAGAGAGAGACAGAGAGAGAGAGAGAGAGAGACAAAGAAATGGATAGCATTCTCAGTAGACAGTTATTATCATGACCTGAAAAAGCAAGACATCCTAATCAAGGAAAAACCCTCATAACCAAGGCCAAGTGTTATCTCAGGTCTAAAGCTGGCAGGGCATTTATAACCGGGCAATTTATAATGTGGCCATTTATAAGAGAAAGAAATTCCTCTTGAGTTTGAAGAAGTGTGGGTGTGGCCCTCTTGTGTAAGACAAAGAGAAAACACGGTCTTTCTGTGTTTCTGGTGGACTAGGGTGGTGTAGATTTTGTTAGAGGTACAGTGGATGTAGTCTACGTAGTATTACTGGATGTGTAGGTTTGGACCTTCTGGGCGATGTGGAGAAGAGATGTGGATGAGGCCCTCTTGTGTCAGTGTGGTCTTTGTTGGTGGCGGAGAGGGTGTGAACCTCCTGTTTTAGAGGAAACGTAGGCATGGTCTTCTTGTGTTAGAAGACGTGCGAGTGTGGTCCTCTTGTCATGGAGGAGGTGTGGCTGTGGTCATCCTGTGATACAGGATGTGTGGGCGTGGTCTTCTTGAAGAGCCAAAGGTGTGGTCCCACTGTGTTAGTGGAGGCGTGGTTGTGGTCCTTTGGACAAGGAAGTATCATAGGTGTGTTCCACTTATCTTGTGAAGAGGAGTGGGTGTGGTCTTTTTGAGTTAGACGAGGCAAAGGTGCGGTCCTCTTGTGTTAGGATGGTGAAAGTTGGGATCCTCCTGTGCTGAAGAAGGTGTGGTCCTCAAGTGGTCCTTTGAGAGCAGTCTAAGGTGTGTTAGAAGTAGTGTCAAAAGTCAAAAGTCTGGTCCTCATCTGTTGCAGAAGTTGTGGGCGTGGTGGTTGGAGATAGGTGTTGTCCTTCTGTGTTAGAGAAAGGTGTAGGTGTGGTCCTCTTGTGGTAGAACAGTATACGGTCTGGTGCTCCTGTGTAGGACGTGTAGGTGTGGGTGTGGTCTTCCTGTGTTCCGGGTGATGTGGGTGTGGTTGATTGGTTATATGAGGTGTACAGCGGGCTGATTAACAAGCCCCGGGCGGCAGCGCAGACTCCAGCCACATTACATATGCTCGTCTGATCTCCTCATTTTTTATTTAAGCCCGGCGCCATGCCCTCTATGTAGGGCACTTTATGAGAGTTTAAATTTTAAACACACTAAAATTGACTGGTGATATATATTCTGCTTCAACAGATGAATTCGCAGAGGTCTGCAAGTAGGACCCTGACTCACACTAATGCCACGTCAGCACAGGATTTTCACCAGCCGAATTTGACACCGGGAAACCTCTCAAGACCCTTCTTACTCCTTTCCAGGAAAAATGGACACGCCCATACAGTACGTCATGGACTTTAAGCAATAACCATTTGTGACCTTCGCGTTGCACCATACCACTGAGTCAGTATTAGTGTTAGCGAGAATTCTGAGCCATTTCTAAAACCATTGTTCTGACCATTCTCAAGCAAAGACTACAGCACATACTGTGGCTCACACATCAACCAACCAGTCTGACAGTACAATTAAACTCACTTTCATCTCAAGAAATGAATTACAAGCCTCTTTAAAAAAACTAGAGGTGGTTTCTGGACAGCTGGGAAAGGAAGCTGAGAAGGAAGGACACAGGGACGAATAAGACGAAAGGTACTAGGGACAGAGGAAGAGAAATCTACTCAAGCGCTAACAAGTTGCTCAGACCTTGATTATACATATAGTGCATATACTGTATACAGAACACCAGAGGATGACATGCTGTAGGGTTCTGAGACGGTCAGGGAACAAGAAAACCTAGGAAGCTGAGCACCCGAACAAAAAAGCCATATCTGGTCTTTTTCCAGCCATAGATTCCTGTTCTCTCGGCTGAAACGTGGAAATTCTGCAGTCGTAGCCTTAAAGTTTTCTAGTTTTCTGTTCTTAGATGCTTTTCAGCTCACCGCGGGTGTACAGAGTGGTTATTTGCGCTACCGCGTCCTTATTGTCTGGTAATTCTCACTGTGAGAAAGCTCTAACACGTAAATATGATTAGCGCCTAATGGGGTTACGTTTTCTGACCCGGGAAAGATATTTATCTTAGGGCCTCCGAGTGGCGCAGTGGTAAAGTTCAGAGATCGCAAGTTCGATTCCCGGGTGATGCTGTAAATGCAAAGGCACAGGTGAGACATGACACGTGATACTGTACGTGACGCGCTTCTTATCAGTGACGGTCACGGACGCAGTGGGTTTGTAATTAAATATCTACTCCAGCAAAACTAATTATAGAAATAAAGTGGTCAATTATTTAGTTTTTTGTTTCAGACTGAGGTTTTACTTCTGAGCGGCAGCTGGTGTTGACTCTGCGCCAGTCCTTCCTTCTTTTCGAACGACAAGTGGTGCTTATTCACTGTTCAAACCCGTATGGAGACCGGAGCATCTCTTTTCTTAACAACAACAACAACAACAAAAAAGTCATATATGGCGTTCTTGCATAAAAATGATTTGGCTTCGAATGATAAAGTCGGAAGTTTCGGTATTTAACTCTTTTTAAGGATCTTCAGTCGCCCTGAATAACTTTCATGCAAATCTTTATAATTAAAATGTGATCTCCGATGAAGTCCAAGATTTATTTAATGAGAACATCAAGAGTTTAAACTTCTTTAACTGATGTATTGGTCAAGTTTTACTTTATTATAGATTTATGTCCCGTATTACACTCTATGCTGTTTGACTTCCTTCTAGATCTGTGCAATTAAATCGATTCAATCTTTTTAAATTATTTATGTAAACTTACATCTTTTAAATGAAAGATTCTGAAAATATGAGCTGCATTAAACCTTTCGCAAAGTACTTGAAAAATACTTTTATGAGCTTATTGGTTTCTCTTCTTCTTTTGAGCTTATGAGCGGTTTGTGCATTACCGCCACCTGCTGGACTGGAGACGGGAAAAGTGTGGAGAAGAAGAAGATTGACCTTTGCCTTTAGTACTGTACAAGACTTGTCATTTAAACAATCAACAACACAGATTACACAGCATTTACTAAACACTTTAAGATGTTTTTAATGCTTGAAAACCTGTAAGAAGTTTAGCTGTTGAAGACAAATCTAACAATAAACATTAGCGCGATGTGAATCAAATCGAATCAAGAATCACGATGTCCAACAACTGAATCAGATCAACGCTATTCCTTTGATTCACCGCTCCACCACCTACTGACCGTGGCGGGAATAATAATGATGGGAATTTATCTCTTGCATCATCGCTTCCTGATAGTGATGAGTCGTTCATGAACAATTTGTTCTTTTTGAACGAGTCTTTAATGTGACTCTGAAGAGTCTCGGAGAGTGATTCGTTCATTTTCTACTGGACGCGCTTGCGCAAAGCATCACAAAACCACTGTAGGTTGTGTACAGGAAACTGAAATGAGTAGTTACCTTTGAGTCTTTTGATCCGAATTGTTCGTTCTTTTGTCACGTGACTCGCATAGACGCTATGCGGTGCAATAGATTATAAAAAAACGAACGACTCGGACTAGAAGATATGAGAGGTGAGCTACTCATTCTGTTTATTATAATATGTCCTTAGCTGCATTGTAATATTTTCATTACTGGAACTATAGACAAAATTTGTGTATGTAGACGTGCTGAAGGTCTGCTTATTGAAAATGTAACATTTTATTTTATTTATGATCAAAAGAACGAAATTAACTGAATGACTCAAAAAAAATTTATTTTATGAACGAGATTCAAAATGATCCAAAATTCCCATCACTACTTCGTAAAGACAATACAATAGTAGATTTATTTTTGCTCATAACCGGATTTGCACATCATGATGGTTAAAGTTCATAATTACTTTTATTTGACTCTAATGTGGAAACCGCACATTGGCTCATATTTGCTTTATTAGTTCCAGTTTATTAGGTCCAGATCAAGGAGGAGGCCTCACAGTAGCTATTATTAGCAGCTGTTGATCTCATGAAATCCCGGAGCTGCCGGTGCTGAATTATGACGTCAGCGCCCTACACATGCACAGAGGGGAAAGTCACATGAATTCTGATCTGCCCATTCTAATTCAAGTATATTACCATATATCAGATTTATTTGAAATATACCCGCATGTTTATGAGGTCCGTCACCTCGCTATCACAACAACTTTTAGCGGGAAATTATGACGAGGTGAAAGTCGCATGGATAACGTTTTGTCCGTTCAGACTGAAGTCCATTAGATTTTATTTGTATAGCGCTTTTAGCAGCGGTCATTGTCGAAAAGCAGCTTTACAGAAGTAAAAACTTATGGAAATAAATGAAAACATACATTAGATTATAACATCCCTGATGACGAAGCTGAGGGCGACACGTTCACATGTGGAGGGAAGTGGTGCAAATTCGAAAAACTGAACCTGATTTGAGTCACATATGGGCATTAAATCGGCTTTTTCCTGTTGTGTGACATCAGCACGGCGCTGTTCAACAAATCATCTCACTATATCTCTCACACGTTACTGTAAATGCATTTTACTGCCATTCAGAGTGGAGGATTTACTTTAATTACTCACTCCGCTTTCATCTTCACTATCGATAAAACATCACAGGAGCTGCAGCGACGGACTCAAACAGGTTTCATAATATCTGTGAGAAATGTTTTCGCTTTGAAAATGGATTCGGGAGACTGCGGGGCATCTCTGAGACTCGGCTCTTTCTTCCTCTCTTCCTCTCTTCCCCTCCTTCTGTCGCTCTGTTCTTCAGTGTAACATAAAGGTCTGGATATTTGAGCTGCCACTCAGACGGCCACTCAGCCGGGGCGTCTGAAGCGGCGCTGCTGCTGCTGCTGCCGCTCAGTAAATCACTCTACACTGCTCTATTCCTTCTCTCTCTTTTTTATTCTTTCTTTCTATTTCACTTCTTTGTTAAAACAAAGCACCAGTGATTAAAGGTCAGGCTTGGCGGCGGTCTCCCGGGACAGGCCGCGCGTCTGACTTCAGCTTCCCGAGCGTCTGTAATTGATAGGAATGATTGCTTCTCGTGTCTTTAACGACAAAACTAACGTCGCGGATGGGACGGGAGGAGGTGTGGTGTAAGGGGGTAGGGAGGGAAGTAGACACGAGGGACAGAGAGAGAGAGAGAGAGAGAGAGAATCCACAAGGGCAAGGAGATTAAACGCAAGGGGAAGGAAACAATGGCTGGAATTATGATGAGGAAGAACATCCAGTGGTGAGTAAATTAATTAACGGGCGAGCCGGTTGAAGGACGGCGGAACACACACACACACACACTCACACACACTCGTCACTCGTGACCTTGCTCTGTCCCTTTTCATTCTATACAGAGAAAACGAGACAGGAATTGTTACAGCCACGATGGAATGAATGAATGACTATGGAGTATCGTACTGTATCTCTTAATCACTTCAGAACGTTAAATTCGTTCGTGACGTCTTTTGTCCGAGAGAAATGTTACGGGTTCGAGGACGGCTGGGATGACGAACACGAGCACTCTGTACAGCAACAAAACATCTCACAGGTGGATGAGCTACAACGACACGAGGTGGCATCTGATCCCAATATTTGGACAGTACTGTGAAAAAGTCTTGACCCCCCCCCCCCCCCCTCATTTCTTCATATTATATTAAATGAAATGATGTAGATTAAATCAAACAAACAGGAACAAATTATTTCTTAATAATTTCTTATTTATTTCTAAGATATTAGGGACTGGAGTCACCAGTGATCAGCTGATACGATATTAGAACGACGCCCAGATACACATTCCGTTTGTATTGTGATTCTGAAAGTGTCACGATTTAATAAATATCACAATTCAATATATTTTACAATCATTGTAATCCCTGGATGATATTATAACGATAACTCGGTGCTGATTGGAATAAAATTGCGATTCTATAATTCGATATTACATTTTTCCCCCGATTTTGTCACAATCTTTAAAAAAAAGTTTAATAAGTAATTAAATGTAGCCTGTTCCCTATAACATTAGTTTCCTCACTTAAAAACCAAGCGCATCAAACAATACAAACTATCTTTAAATACAAGAGTTTAACATTTAACTTCAAATTAAATTAAACTTCAATTTAGCCACATTGTTACTGAGCAGCGCGTATTTCTGTCATCACCATAATTATTATTTCTAAACAAACTTAACAAATAATTCACTCCTACCACATGAAATGAACGTGTGTAAATAGTTCAGAGTACGCCCCCTGTAGGATTATAAGAGAAACGATGATGTTTTACGTGGCTGGGAGCATGCGGGGCTTCTTGAGACCGGTGTAAGAGTGTGTGTGTAAGAGTGTGTAATGAGTGGGTGTGAGACTAATTTGCTCACAAAGTTTGGAGAAAAGGAAGATTGGAGGTTTTTAATTATTATTATATATATCTGATCACCGGTTACGGACAAATCAAACTGAAAATCAGACGATTGCGATCACTGGCTGATCGACCGGTTCATCTCTATTATGAATGTAAAAATTTTTTTTTTTTATTGATTTTGGAGTCGATACATGAATCACCACACAAAAGAATCACGATTCATAATTAAAGAAAAAAAACTCTACTAGTAACTCTGTTTTGCCAGCCTGGACGATACAACTGCAATCAAACGTTTGTGATAAACCGTCTTCCAGATCGCTGAGGAGGAATTTTGGCCCGCTCTTCTTTGCAGAATTGTTTTCATTAGGTTTAATTCGTTTTTCACGTAGGCCCGTGCTTTTTTTTCTCAATATAAATGAAATTATCATTTGAAAACTGTATTTTGTATCTACTCTGGTTATCTTTGTGTAATATTTAAATTAGTTTGATGATCTCAGTCATTTAAGTGGGACAAATATGCAAAAAGACAAAACATTGGACAAAACATTTTGACGCTTGAATGACTCGTAGGTGACTGTGTGTTTTAACAAAGCGAAAACATTCCTCTGAAACTGGACTGAACAAGTGGAGAACCCTCTATGGCATGGTGATGAGAGAATGCTGGTCATGCATGCTGTCAAGTGGTATTATCTTTGGTATAATGGTTCATTCTTCCCAGTAATTACGTTGGAGGGTTAGTGCTAACCCTAACCCTAACCCTAACCCTAACCTAACCCTAACCCTGGAAAGTACAATAAACATATGGGTGTGGTGGATCTGCTGGACTCTCTCATTGCACTGGTCAGGCCACAGACGTGGTACCACTGGCTGATGTTCCACTTTATCGACATGACCATCGTGACTGCTTGGCTGCTCTACAAGAGAGATTGCAGCAGCATTGGGATGCAAAAAAAGTTAGTAACAGACGAGGCTTTATACTTTCAAGTTGTATATCGCAGAAAGCTTGTGCACAAGTGTCAAGAATCTGGCGAGAGAGGTTGTCGCAGTTCCACAACTGCTGTGGGGTATAAATAAAGGGGGAGTACACCGGAAAATGTGACGTAAACATCTGTTTCACAAAATAGAGTTTAATATGACGGAAATACGTTACAGCTTGACGCTGTTGGACTTCGTCACCTCACCAGAAGTAAGCGAACTTTGACCCCGAACCCTGCAGTACACTCCACTGTTACAGCTCTGATGCATTACGGCGCATAACTGGGCGCAACCCCAAGAGTGAATAAAGACCCTTCTTACACTGGGAGCCGGTGAGAGCCACAGGGAGCCGATGAATATTTGAGAGAGAGAGAGAGAGAGAGAGAGAGAGAGAGCTTTCTCAGAGAGTTCCACATGTTCCTCTCAGCTTGCATCTTCCTCACACACACACACATGCTTTCAAGGTGTGCTCTTACACACCGTGAGGATTTGCAGAGCTTCACACATCCTCTAAAGCACTCGCAGACTCACACACATACACACACACACACACACACTATCCCACGGAGAGAGAGCGACGAAGCAGAGAGAACTATAAGGTAGGAATGATAACAAAAGATTGACAGAAAGTGGGAAAAGAAAAGGAAAGAGAGCGTGAAGCATGAAGGGCAAACGTGTCTCTGAGAGAGAGAGAGAGAGAGAGAGAGAGGTGATGGTAGAGAGGTGTGTAGGTGTGCACACACTCACATACACACAAACCACGTTGAAGGGAGAACGGAAAGGGGAAAGTGAAAGAAAAGAGGAGAGAAACAGTGACAGAGAGAGAGAGAGAGAGAGAGAGAGAGAGAGAGAGGGAACGCTGGAGACGTGACAGGGTGAGAAGCGGATGTGATCTACAGCACCACATCAGATTCCTGCCCTTCCTTCCCGCTCACACACTGTCAGACAATCAATGCGGACGTTCTTCCTGATTGATACCAACCTTTCCTCCGTGTGTGTGAGTGTGTGTGTGTTGCAGAATGCTAACCCGCTCCGTGAGCTCCGTTTGCATTCAGAACGCTAACATTTAAGTGACATTTTACGGTGACATAACATTGCGTTTTTGTCTTTAATATTAGCACCCTTAGCGGATTCCAGGCCGCACCGTCAGCGCCGACGTCTCATCGTGTTCCGGCGTCATGGTGACCCCACGACAATGGGCCGAGATCGAGCGATTAAACAGGCGAATACGGCGCTCCTCTCTGCACACCGGCCCCCTGAGTTTTAGGATTTCGACGCTTGATCTGATCTGAATGAGCTTTAGACCACATACAAGGAATTCTCTAATCTGATTGGTCAGGAGGTTTCAGATTCTGTTACACCAGACATGATAATATCGGATCACGTATGGATAGAAGGAGTCTCCACTATCAGTGTCTTTGTACATATTTGTTTTTAATTTCAAGAGAAAAAATGGTGAGAAGTCATGACCGTTATAGCTACTGTTATAGCTACTGTTATAGCTACTGTTATAGCTACTGCAGCCCCAACATGAAGTTTAGGTTGTCAAAACGTTGTGATAATGTTAACTTGGCAACACTGTTTAGAGGATGTACAGTAACTACCGTGAACTCCCATCACCCGTACCCTAAACGTCGTCCTGTGTAGCTGACACTCCCCTAATTATGAATCATTTTATGGCTTAATATAATTTCCGCTGGCGAGTTTTCATAAATGTACAGATTGGAAATTTAGCTATGGAGACCAAAACAGATTTTTGTACCAAAAAACAATTTTTCTCCCTAATTTTAGTCGTATCCAGTTCCCACATGTTTGGCGCTGCGATTACGTTTCCATCTTTCCGCGCGGAAAAATTAAAATTAATGTAACATGCTTAATTTTTTTGTCCGGTCCTCACGGAAGCTTGCGGACCTTGCAGAACTTCGCGGAACGTCGGCGGGCAATCGCGGCGGCTCGTGGCTTGCTGTTTAATTAAGCAAAAGTACATTTTATCCGATTACTCGATTAATCGATTACATTTCTGCTAGAATACTCGATTACTAAAATATCCGATAGCTACAGCCCTACTTCCTACTATCACATGCTTCCTCCGAGTCGCGTGATGCCACCAACTGCATCTTTTCGAACTGCTTGCTCACGCACCATTGGCAGCGGTGTAACACTTTACAGCTGCACCACTCCGCGGCCCCGAGTTGAACGTTTTAACATGGGAGTCTCTGGGGATTGGCTAACCTATGGAGCCACCGGTGGTCATTTGAGGAACTGCATGTTTTGACACTCACGCACTTCCATTTATAATTCTCATCTGTGTAAGAGCCGAATGTGAAGCGGAAATGCAGCCTAAGGCAAAGCCTGCAGCCTTCCCGCCCACCCACACACACACACACACACACACACCCATACACACACTTTAACACTACATATAAACCTTATTCTTCTCTAATGTCATATCTACGATCAGGTCAAGACCAGGCTCCATACTGGACGACTCGTGACCGTGTACGGCTCTCATCACAACTTTTCAATCGCTCTGGGTGACTCGCAGCGTCCGTGGAGGAGTCTGTTCCTTTGTTTTCCGTCTCTCTAATTGGATTAAGCTTGCAAATATTAGAGCAGATGTAAGCATGTGTTCCGCAACAAAAGCCTCTCTCTCTCTCTCTCTCTCTCTCTCTCTATTTCCCATCATGCACTGACTCACGCTTGCAAACAGACCACTGCTGTTTACGCAAAACACTTACATAAGACCCTCAGCTGGCATCTCATCACACGCGATTGATTACTGCTAGTGTGTGTGTTTTTAGAGAGTCGGTGAGTGTGTTTCAGACGGCTGTGCTGATATTAGCCGGTGAGGTCATGCAGACCAAAACGCACCGCGGTTCTGACTTCGAGTTGCAAACCTTTTAATTTTAAACGCTGAGGGTGCACACACACGCACACACACACACACACAGTACAAAATCAGAAAAACAGATTTATATATATATATATATGACAAAAAAAGGGGATCCAGCTGTGGCGCATCCGTATCAGACATTTAAATCCGTCCCATGTGGCTGCTGCGTACCTGATCAAACACAATCTCTCTCTCTCTCTCTCTCTCTCTCTCGGTGTTGAAAGGCTTCATTAGTAGGGCAGAATCGAGCCATCAGCAGCAGTTTTCTCGCTCTTCCACAAAGGGAGGGAAAAAAGAAGGTTTCGATGTGAGGTGTAATAGAGTGAAGTGCCACACCGTGCTAAGCTCGGCTCCGAGAGTCACAGCTAATGGAAAGCTGACCTTCAGCGGGGCAAGAACGCTAAGAGAGAGTGTGTGTGTGTGTGTGGTGGGGGAACGAAGAAGGAAAGCCTTCACGGACAAAAGCGGAAGACTGTCGGCGTACAGGCTTCTGTTCCAGCTGCTTTTAGAGATCAACGCTTAACGCTTGCGGGTAACGCTGGAGGTTTGGACGAGGGAGAGGGATCGAGGGCACGAAGAGGGCAAAGGAAGGAAGATGGAGAGAGAGAGAGAGAGAGAGAGAGAGTGAACACAGTGATAACTCAAGAATTCAACTCTACTTTCTTGTCTATCGCCTCTTATTTGCACTTAATACACACATTAATTGTTATGATTTTGATAAAGTTTGATTGAATTTGATTTGAGGTACACGATGACATTCAGGAGAAAAATGTTATATAAGAGGAAAAACATAATTGCTAAATGCTAACTGCACCTTGTCGCTAATTATTCTCCTTTAACGCTCGTGTCGTGTTTCATTCCAGGACTTAAACACTGCTTTTCATTTCCAGGTGTTTTCAACATTTAATGCCTTGATTCATTTAAATAAAACTGAATAAACCGACTGTACGATAAAATCCAAACGCATTCTGTGGCTTTCCTCAGATTTAGCGAAACGGGAAAAGTTGCTTAGCAAGTGCTGACCTTGTTTGAGCATAAACAACATTTATAAAAGCATGCAACGTTAAAGCGCCCGAATACCGAAACGCATCGAGGCGTCCTGGATCTGCGTCTGACTCCGATCTGATCTGTTCCTCTTAGCCGTGTTAAAGTGGGTGTTAAGCGTGCGTTGCTGAAGCAGGCACATCGAAAAGGTTATTCTTGTTAGCTAGATTAAAGCTTTAAATGCACTGTCATGAGCGGAATCGATGAGCCACTTCATGGCCGTGCCTTATTGATCGATCTCATCAAGAGGTCGCGCACCGCGTCCACAGGGCATTGGCGTATAAACATTAGCTTTGTGCCATACTGCATCACACGTCCATGGTAAGACTGAGGGGGAGAAAACCTACGATACTGTTAGAGCGTTAGACTCAATCACTGCTACTAGGAAACTCTACAGAATGGGACGGACCAAGTAAGAGATTCGCTGTACAGTATATTATTATTGGTGTCTGCATGGATGTACATACAGTACAGTAGATGTGCGCTGAAATATCATTTCTTAGCCGCAGTAAAACATTTTAGCACGCTCGATAACATTTCTACATTTCTGCAAGAGACATTGAAGGAGTTCCTGGGAGGCCGGGGTTTCAGATGGGAATGACACAGGCAGTCCGATCATGGCTCCGGCGTACTGAGAGTGTTGGCGTACTTCAACTTCAACACTCCTTGTACTGTATATCTGACTGTAAGATACACTTCAGCAGCCTGCGTACGTAATGCCATCACTTTGTGGCTTTCTCTTTTCTCTTTTTCTCATTTACTGAGGTTTAGTCTGAGGTTTAACCTCGGGCCTTTGCAGCTTTTCTGCTCACTAAAACCAAATACTATCACATCCGACGTATCACATTATTATTGTATTATTTATAAGTTTTTCTTTTCAGGAAGTGTGTATACCTTTTATTGTCTGACTTCGTATAGATGTATATATAAAACCCGAATTTGTTTGTATGGGCGGTAGGGATCGCCATCTTCAACTTTTATGTCTCACAGCCGTTCCTCACCGAATGTAACCATAGCGACAACAGGTACGTCAGGCCGAGCTCATGGCATCAGAGCTCCTAAAACATTTTTTAAGGTCGGCGTAATTAAAACATGAAAAGGGGAACAGAATGTTACAGTGTCGGGAAAAGGCGTACGTCAGGCCGAGCTCATAGCTACTGCAACCGCGGATCAGACTGCAGAGTGTCTACAGCGACGGCGCACCATACGACGGGTCTGCCGAAACGTTAGAGCAGTGTGAGGAGCGGCAGCGAGTTGACCACACACTCCATTCACGGGTTAAGGTAGCACTCGGGCATCAGGATCGGAGTAACCTCTGGTATAATATATAACAAGCCGACATGATGTAATCGACGCACGGCCGCATTGCAAACTGCAAACTTCACACCGGAGGCCATCACTGTACCGCGGCCGGTCTCGACACGTTCTGGACTCGTGGCGGTGCTCGGGCAGTTGGGTTTGGGACCCGAAAGCAGAACCGCGCTGCTGATGATGCTGGCGTGTCCCGTCAGCTCTCAGCACCGAGCAGGCAGCGTGAAATGAAGCCAATGATGAACAGGAGTTATGATAAGAAGCGAGCATCATTTCATTGAGCTCACTGAAAAGCTTCGCAGGTTTATGGGCTGGAAATGAGCTGAGACAGCTCCTGTTTCTGCCTTTCAGGCCGCTTTGCATTTTCTGGAGCTTCATGAGCATCACGAGGGGAGGGAACGACGCACATTCGGATATACAGTAGAGGTGGAGGGGGGGGGTGTTGGTGCGGGTGTTGTACAGAAGGAGAGAAAGCATTTCCAATATTAATTCTGCACACGTAAAGAACGTATCATCTGTTGATGATCCTCCATGGTGCTGAATTCCTTAATCTGAAATAAGAGCTTAAGTCAAGGACTTAAAGACAACGGACAACTAAAAAAAGTGTGTAATTATTGATATGTGGATAAACCTTATGTATATTAAGCATTTTTGGAAGGAGTCTCCAGTGCCAGAATGGAAGGAAGGTAGTGCAGTAAATCTGAACAAGTTTTCAGGATGGAGAGCTTTAATGATTCTCATTAATACGACTTGAAGGAGACGACTTTAGAAAAGATGATGAGGGATCGACAAGGTCGTATACGTGAAACCAGGAATAATCATTTCCATATAATTTCATTCTATTAGCGACTGTCCATTAGCATGACACTGGACACCCTTGGGCTTTGCATATATGAATACAGGACAGGGTTCTGATACATTTAATCACTAACACTTATTTTGTTACTTATTTATTTCGGATTATTGCACAGTTTTTGCACAAAGCTATATTGCTACTTGCTAGAACTTTTTCTATCATTCATATTAAGGTGTTTACTCACTAACTGAGACTCCTAAACATTCAAGTCTACAACATAGGAGCTCCAGGTAGACAGAAACCGACTCCAAAACGCTCGCAGGTATTGAGCGTTCGTCATCATTTAAATGGTTAAAATTAGGTTTGCAAACAAACTTTCTGATGTGTTCATTTATTTTCCATGACTTTTCCAGGATTTCCCTGACCGTCCAGACCCCTTTATAAACCGCACACATTACACATTAGATTTTGTTTTTCATCATGGTAGTTAAAGCGATATCATTCCTATCTTTATTAGGGTTGGATATCGTTTGGGTTTTTTTCGATACCGGTGCCAAATCGATACTTTTTAAAACGGTACCGGTGCCAAAACGGTGCCTCAACCGATACTTTACAAAAGCCACAAAATGATGGTGGACGACTCAAAAATACATTTTTATTGAACAAAAAATTTAATGCTTTAAAGTTTAAAGTATATATGAATATATAAGCTTCAAATTTTAGCAATTCTTTTGCAGAAATGTCACCATATTTGCCTTTTCTGGCAAAATACGACACCTTTCCTGACTTATTGCCAGGCACAGGACATGCATAGCCTTCTGTGCAATGAATGGTAAATGGGGTCACTGTTGTAGTACTGCTAGTGCTTTTAACTTCATTCCGTGTATTTATTCTGCTTTTAACTTTATTCCGTGTGCCCTCGAATGTTTCATTAGATTTGACGTGTTTCCTCCTTTACACACAACTGCTGTAAAACATTTGCTGCACGTCGCGGTGTCGGAATCCTTTCTTGTGAAATATAGCCACACTTTCGACCGT